>JACGCM010001076.1:0-42976 GCA_014058105.1 Kingdonia uniflora | reverse complement strand
TTTCAATAAAACCTTCCATAGGTTTAATTTTTGACAGAAGATCAAGCATGCTGCATTCGCTTCTCTGAACACTTGTTCCATTAGCATGAAACAAATCGAAGCATCAACTTCTTTATCCTCTCCACAATTCTTTTAACCCGCCAAGGAGGCTTCCCTTCCTTGTAGAGTAGGTGGTAGGCTTCCCCAGAATCAGTAAAATAGGATGATTTTCTCAATTTCCATCCTCAGCCCAAGCAGCAAGCCAGCTTCAATGCCTGAAGTTCATGGATGATTACACTTTGAGCTCGCACTCTACCAGCCACGGCTTTAACTGCAATCCCTTCTTCTGTTCTCAACATGCTCCAAATCCTCCAAAAAGTGATCCATCTGTATTAATAGCATGGAAACCAATATGAGGTTTCTTCCATTTGCAAAAATAGGTTCTATAGCTTAGGGCAGTTCGGAAGGTTCCTATCCTGCAAGCAGATTCTATTTTCATTAGTATCTTCATAACAGCTTTACTACAAGCAAGTTTAGTCCTAACATCAAGAATGATATTTTGAACTGTGAACGGAGCAGATTTACTTATGCTTTCAAAATTCTATTATTCCTTTCTCCCCATATATGGGAGATGAAAGCGCAAAAGGTAAGTTTTCTAATTTGAGTAATTAAAGAATTTCCCTTGAAGTGGTCTGAGCACCAAGAGATTTCATGTCCCAGTCTGTATTGAGCCTATTGAAGTGAAGTTTATGAAGAAGACAGTTCCAAATTGTTTGTGAAAGGGCAAGAACAAACAGATAATTCTCGTTTTCTCCATCCCCCAACAAAGCACACATTTTGCAAGGAACGTCACGCCCCACTGGACAAGCTTGTCTTGGGTTTTCAAGGCCTTATTTAAGGCCAGCCAAACAATAAAGCTATGTCTAGGAATATTACCTGGGAACCAGGTCAAGTGAGTCCATGGGGAGCTAGGGTTGTTGTGCCGAATAAAATAAAAGTGTCTTTGAACTTAAATTTCCATCATTAGTAATGACCAAACAATTTCATCCTCGTGGCCAGAGGAGCAATCAACTTGATCAATCTGTTGCCAATAGTACTTTCATGAAGTTTTCAGGAATGTTCCAATCATTGTTATTGATAATATTACCAACATAAGCATTAAAGTGCAGCAAAGGGTCATACCTGAGGTGTTGAGGAAGAGATCAGATAAATACCCAGCGGATGCCAAGGTTGCTGCCAGAACAATGTAGTTTGTCCGTTCCCAATATAATGTCGAGCATTGAAGACGCAATAATTCTATTCTGTAAAATAAATCTCCAAATCCAAGAACAATCAGAAGGAATTTTCATAAGCCAATTATTTTTTTTATCAGGTTAGCTGATATCCAGTCAGCCCAAATAGATTGCACCCCCCCTATAACCGTCCACAGATTTTTCAGGGTAGCAACTTTATTAACCGTAGAAATTTCCTAATGTTAAGGCCACCTTCCTCATAAGAGTGACAGCATTTATCCCACCACTGGAGAGTTTTTAAAATCCATATCAGTACCTCCCCACAAGAAGTTTCTAAGGGTATTACTGAGCATTTTCACTATAGATTGGGGGATTTATAGACGGAGCTCCAGTAGGTGTGCATACTAGCCAGACTAACTTGAGGAGAGGGAGTCTCCAGCATAGGATAAACATTTGCTTTCCATGATCCAATCCTAGAATTAACTCTCTCAACCATAGGGAGACAATCAGAGGCCTTAAGACGAGTTGTGATCAATGGGAGGCCAAGGTATCTAACTTGGAAGGAACCCCATTCAATACCAAGAATATCACAGAAGTAGTCAATATCAATAGAATTCATACCAGCACAATATAATCTACTCTTACCATAGTTGATATCCATACCAGCAAAGGTCTTAAAGGTGGTGCAGCTCTTGAACAAGACAGATAGCATTAGAAGGACACACCTTTCATAAAAATGATGAGGTCATCTGCAAAACACAGGCCTAAGGCATTTAGGGTGAAGCTTAAAGAGCCCTTCCCTTACATTTTTTTTCCATAATCTTGGTAAACACCTCCATAATCATGACAAAAGGTATGGAGAAATAGGGTCCCCTTGCCTAATCCCTTTTTTTCCTTTAAAATAGCCATAGTGAGACCCATTAATAGCCACTGAAAATCTAGTAGTTTATATACATTCCCAAATCCACATAATAAGTTTACCAGGGAAATTCATAGCTTGCATGACTTCAATGATAGATTCCCAATTAACCATATCGTAGCCTTACTCAAGTCAATCTTAACCGTACATCTACCTCTGCCCTTATCTCTATGATAATTTCTAACAATTTCATGTGTTAACATGATATTATCAGTGATGTTTCGTCCAAAGATGAAAGCAGACTGGCAGGGGCTAATGAGAGAGCTAATGACATTCTTAATTCTACAAGTCAAAAATTTTGAAATGCATTTGTAAAGAACAGAGCAACAAGCAATAGATCTAAAATCTTTAAAGGAAGTTGGATTATCAATTTTGGGGATTAGAGTAAGAATTGTAGCATTAACTTCACCCAAAAACTTACCAGAGTGGAAGAAATTTTTGATAGCTTTCACAAAATCATCACCAATAACTGACCAAGCCTTTTTGAAGAACAGAGCTGTGAAGCCATCAGCCCTGGTGATTTATCATCTCCAATGTCCTGCAAACACTCAAAAATCTCTTGGGAAAATAGGCTTTTCTAATTCATCACTGTCTTCGTTAGAGATTTTGTTCAAATTAAGGCTTGTAAGTTATTAAATCTAGTTTGAGGACAATGGCTATGTCCAAGAGAGTTTTCAAACCAAGAGACTCCTTCTTTACTTATATCTTTTTCATTGTTAAGAGTATTCCCATTGGAGTCAGTGATACTTAAAATCCTATTTCTGGCTCTTCTAGCTTTGATAGAGTTGTGAAAAAACTTAGAGTTACTGTCTCCAAGTTGAGCCATTGAACTCTAGACTTTTGTTTTTTCATATGTTCATCAGTTTTGACCAAATCAACAAAAAATTTCAGAGCAATTTTTTCTTGAGCAGCAAGATCATGGTTAAGAGGGTCAATTTGCAAGTTGTCTTGAAGAATATCTAAGGCATTTTTGGCATTAAAGATTTGTGTGTCCAAGTGTGTAAAGGCTTTAGAGAATTTCTCTTTCAGTCTTTTTTTAACATTTTTTAGTTTAGAAACAAAAACAAATGTATCATTACCTTCAATCTGGAAATTCCAAGCATCCTTAACCACATCAAGAAATTCAGAATCATCAGCCCAACAGTTAAAAACTTAAAGGCTTAGGATTAGAAGACGAGGAGATGTAATATTCAGGATGCAAGGGGAGTGGTCAGAGACGTTAGGATTAAGGAAGTTAGCTTGTGAATAGTTGAAATATTCATCCACTGGGAGTTTATTAACACTCTATCCAGTTTCACAGCAACCCTCTTGCCTCTAGTACTCTTATTACTCCAAGTTAAAAAATTGCCTTTAAATTTACAGTCAACTAGGCCAGCCGTTTGAAGACAATTCATAAACTCAACAATAGTGTGAGGTATGACAGGTATACCTCCAACCTTTTCCCTAGCACTTTGTATAGCATTGAAGTCTCCAAGAAGGGTCCAGGGAGGTTCATATTAGTAGATAACTTACAAATTTGGTCCCATAATATTCTTCTTTTAATATAGCTATTGCAACCATAAATAAAAGAAGAGCAAAAAGTGATACCAGAATTATGATGGGCATTGCAAGTGATGTGTTGCTCTTCAACAATGACCTGCTCCACTTTGATAATTTGTGGGTCCCAGCATAGTAGAATCCTACTTTTGCCATTTTGTAGTTTGTTGAAGGTAAATGCCCAGCCTCTGCAAATAGAATCAGCAATAGTTTTAATATTATCATCTAAGATTTTATGCTCAGAAATATCAAACATAAACAACTTGTTCCTTTTAATCCAGCTGCTAACTTCTTCTTTTTTGCAGCTGTCATTAATGCCTCTAATATTCTAACACCCAATGTTTAAGTTAGGATGACTATCCATCAAAAGGAGTAAAAGAAAGAGCCCTTTAGACCCCAAGTAGTCAAACCGGGGTTTCTTATCAGATAGTGTTTGTAATGAGCAGTGTACAAGCATGCAAGAATCTCAAAGAATCTGTTAACATGAAAAAAGCCTGTACAAGACATAAAAAAAGTTAGCAAATCTTCTTCACAAATAATGCATAAAGATTCCATAAAAGGGTAAACTGAGATTGCCCCTCTCCCAAACTGATTTTGGTTTTGTGAATACATCAGAAACGTCTAGCTTTATTAGGACCCGCAATCTCTCCTCTGTTGTTCTTATTCAAACTCAGTTTGATTTTGGCTGCAGCCTTTTTTAATTCTTCTTCAGACATTTGATATTTCTCCACAGAAGGCTTTTCTTTATAGTAGCTCTTTTGTTGGGTTGTGCCTTTCTAATTACCACTCTGAGAGCTTTTTAGGGTTTTGTCTGCGCCTTTATTTTTGAGAAGATTTTCATTTTTCCTAGCTAGACCTTGTTGTTTTTGAGAACTACTTCTCGTTTGTTCTTTAGTGCTTGACCTTGTTTCTTCAAACCCAGCTTTGTGATCATCAGGATTGCCATCATCTTGGTTGACCTGAGTCACTTTGTCACCAGTTTCCACATTCTCAACAGGTTCAGTATCTCCATCATCTCGGATTTCTAATACATTAAATCTATTAAGGTGAGCTGGAGGT
Organism: Kingdonia uniflora; assembly: GCA_014058105.1. Lineage (NCBI taxonomy): Eukaryota > Viridiplantae > Streptophyta > Magnoliopsida > Ranunculales > Circaeasteraceae > Kingdonia > Kingdonia uniflora. The sequence continues at coordinate 38,251 of JACGCM010001076.1, read as the reverse complement.
TTCTTGGAAGTCTGTTTAGCCCTTGGGAAAGTCCATCCCTCAGCATCTGTTTTACTTGTAGGCCGGCTTTTAGCTTGCTGTTGTTTACTCTCTACTGTCTTAGGGGTATTCTGTACTTTAGGGGCCAAATCACAGGACTCCAAATTATGACCAAATAAAGTACAAAAAGTACATCTAAGAGGTATCCAAGGGTATTCACATTGGATGTGGGCAATACCTTCATCTCCATAAAAAATAGGAATAGTGCTAGGGTATTCACAAGAAGCATGTAATTCAATACAAACTCTTGCAAATGACGTAGTAGAAATATGTTCTTCAGTAAATTTATCCAAGTGCATTGGTACTCCCAAAGTGCTAGCAATCCTAGACATTCCTTCTATTGATCTCATATGGTGTGGGATATTCCTGAGAATCACCCAAACTGGGATAGAAGTGAAGTTTGTAGTTTCCATTTCAATGAAAGGCCTCCATTCCCTAATCAAGAAGACTCTGCTAGCAATATGTAAAGCCCCTTTTTCCAGGACTTTTTGTCTATCTTCAGGGTTAGAGAATTTAAAGAAGAACATGTTAAGGCCTTGGATAGTCATCTCAAAATCTCCTCCAATATCCCAGAGTTTTGTCAGAGTTTCTTTTACAAATGGGTACGCTAGTCGCTTGCCAACAAAACAGCCAACCAGATAGAGGGAACTAGTCTTGATATTCTCTTTAAATTCGTCAGGGCCTACTTTGATTGCATTTTTCCCATCAACAATATCAGGTTTTATAAAGGAGAGTTTAGAAATACCTCTGCCTGCCACAGGAGCAGAAAGGAGGGAAGCCCAGCTCTTAATCAGTGTTGGTTGAGCTGCTTTTTTTGAATTGCTGCAAGCTCCTTCTTCAAATTCAGCCGAAGGGCAAGGATAGGGGCTTTCTTACCCTTGTCCAGTTCATTGTCGGTTTGTGTGGTAACAGCATTAGGTGTCCATTCAGCTTCTGCATCCATCTTTGTGCAATTCGATCCTTCCTTAGGATCTAGTTGAGCTGAACCAGTCTTCGGAGCCAAGCTAGAATTGACAGCACCTTCATCAGAGCTCTCACCTTCTTCTATCTCCTGGATTGAACCATTATGGCAACTTTCAAAGCAAATACCTTCTTTGTTTTCATAATTTCCACATTCCAGCACACATGATTTGAAATTGCAGGTTTCAAACGGACATATAACTTTCATAGGAGTGTTTCTCTTCTCAGCCAATGCAGAGTTAAGACTCCTCATCTGCCCGAGTACCAAAGATCGAATAGTCTTCAGTTGAATTAAGTAGATTAAGCCTCCCTTCCTTCAATCCTTGGGGAACCTGATCTTTTTCAGACCTTATAAGCACTTCAGGCTCCAATTGTCGGTTTGATTGGGAGTCTTTAAAGAACGAATGTCTATTCTTAGTCTTCGATGCTCCTGTGGCAGAGGTTGCATTTTGTGAAGCTTGAAATTTTTGGAAATCCATCTCGAATTGATGTTTGGTCGCTGCATCTGCTTCTTTGAATTTGATGTCAAAGGGGAATCGGGCAACTCTGCTTTCCTCCTCACTGATTGGTTTCTTTCTATCCCAATTATGGATTCCCATCGCCATGAGTGTGATCTCGAGTAAGGATGGCGGATTCTGTCTTTCACACTCATCTCCATCTGCAACTTGTTTGGATAAGGTTTGGGGTTGATTGTTTGAAGATTTCAGTGGATCTCCCTCACAATCCGAGAGAGAACCTCCCTGGTCCTCCAATGATGGAAGCCCAGAAAGGGAAGCAGCAAGTAAATCTCCTCCCTTCTTCAGAACAGAAGAAAACCAATCCAACCTTGAGTAGGTAGTTTTGAAATTCAAACAACTTCACTGTATAGAGTTGGGACAGTTGAGAGAGTTGGGAGAGTTGAGAGAATACAAGGGTTTTTCTCATTTAAACTTCAACAACTTGTTCTACTCTGTTTGAGGAAATGCTTGTGGGAAGGAGAATCTCACTAGACTTGTTGTTGGAGAGGTGAGTGACAATTTTCTCATTAATACCATCAATATTACTTACTGTACTTGTTGTATGTACTCTTTTTAGGTGAGTGATAGTCTATTGCTTTTGTTTTATGGTATGCAATGTTATTTGTGACCAAATTTCGGGGCCTACCGCCCTGAACCCACCCCCCCCCCCCCCCCCCCCGACCAATAATCCTGGCTCCGCCACTGATGTAGATAGAAATCTTATTTTACCACAAAACAAATAATCACGAATTTGGATTCCCTTGTACATTTACAAGTTTAATACTTGATCGTAATTCATTAATTGTTAGAGAGGAAAAAAGCTCTCACAATAGCATATATGGCTATTATACCAACCAACCAACTTGGAGTATGGAAATCATGAAAGCCAGAAATGGAGAACTCTGCCACATGAATCGCAATTGACAGTCTTATCTTTTTCCTTGCATGGAGTGCTTTATTTCTCATATTTTTCTCTTCTAACCGTAGGGGTGTGTCAGACCAATTTGGTTGGCCCTAGCTGTCAAATCTAATGATTCTCACTTGTTGGGGCCACAAGTCACTGCTCCTTCCAACTTCCAACTGGTATGTCTTCTTCTTCTTGGCCTTTGTTGTGTTTCTTCTGTTTTTTATGATCTCTTCTCTTAGCATCTTGTGCAGATATTCTAAAAAGCTTTTACAAGTGAAGAATTGGGTGTTTCAACACATTGTGTATATTTCTGGATTCACTTCACAACAACTGTACAACACTCGACACAGAGCTATGGCTGGGCTGCGTAGATACACAGTTGTTTTGTAATTGTCGGACAAGCTTTCAGTTTTCACAATAGATACAATGTATAACATATATTGATATTGTTTGAGAAATAAGAAGAAAAATCCCATAGTTGTATGCACCATGGTCTATGAGCACTTTGGAGTCTTTTGAATTTGTTTTTTTATTTTTTTCCTTTGAGCGCCTTGCAAATTACAGGCTGACTATTCGACCTGATATCAACACAATTGCAAATATCTTCAAAGGTTTTTATGACCATCTAATTGGTCTCATTTTATGGTCTGAAGTTAGATAGTAAAGACAGATTGCTTGCAAAAAAAAGGCTCCACAACTTTTAACCCTTCGTCAAAAATGTACCATGATATCATTACAGTCATAAAAAGACTATTAATATGGTAGAAGTTTCACAATGAACAAGACTAGTCATGTTAATAAGGGGAGTTTTTCAACAAGTAGTGCCAAATTGCACATATACAGCTTTACCAAAGTATCAACAAGATATCCGCCAAGATTTATCTCGACTTAAAATGAAGCTTGCGGAGGTACCGTGGCAAGCAGCACCAGGAGACTAGTTGGAGAATAGTGAAAAAATGATGAACCAAATGAACTTCCGGATTTCAAAAAAAAAATATGAATATCCCTAACACTTTTCCATTTTTCAGCAAAAGTGAATTTGAAAAGCAATAGCAAAACCGAAGCATTGTCTTCAATAATGTAATTATTTTCTAGTATTTTATTTATTGCTAAAAATAATATTATTCATGTCATTCGAGATAAATACGTCTATAATAACAATAGTTTCTCACGAATTAAGAGAGATGGTATCAGGGCATGAACAAGTTTTATTCGCTATAAAATACAAACCTTTTAAGAGAGTCTCAGTAGGTCCAGACATTGTTTTTAAGAGAGAAGTGGGAAGCAATAAGATTCAACACAATTATTGTTGGCTTCTTGAATGAAGACCAAGAAGAAGAAGAAAGTTTATTTAGAGCATCTCCAACAGAGTGGTATGCTGTTAAAGTTTTCCCATACTCTTGCAAAAAACTCATCTAACAGGGGTATGGTGTTCAACATACTTACCCCATACCTCTCCAAAGTATGCGAAACTTGAACTTGGCGAAGAGTATACGCATACCGCCTAGGCGCTGAACCGTTCAACGCACAACAACTTTTTTAATACAATTGTCTAGGCTCTGAACCGTTCAGCGCCCAACAATTTTTTTAATACAACTGTCCAATGGGAAAAGTAATGATTAACAGACGTTAGACGCTGAACCATTCAGCGCCCAATAAAAAAAAATGTAATTTGCTGTTATACCAAAACAGTATGCGATTCTGGAATTCCGGTATGGTAAACCGGAACAGCATACCACTCTGTTGGAGATGCTCTTATAGATGAGTTTACGTGAGATACATGGAAATAAATCAAAGGATCTTTACAAAGGGGAATATATTATCCTAATAATATATTATACTTAATGGAAATATATTATCTTATATATATCAAGGATATCTATAATATTTGCAGGATCTTGTAATCTTTTGTAATATTTATCAAGAATCTTTGTAATCTTAAACAAATATCTTTGTAATCCTCAACACCCCTCCTCAAGTTGGAGTGGGCGTTGAGAGATCAACCACACCCAACTTGCTTGTTAGGCGTTAAAAGGCCTTAGCTTCAAGGGGTTTAGTAAATATGTATGCAAGTTGGTCTCTTGACCGAAGGTAGCAAGGGACAATCAAACCAGAACTAATCTTTTCACGAACAAGATGACAATCAATTTCGATGTGTTTCGTTCGTTCATAAAAGACTGGATTTTCTGAGATGTGAATAGCAGCTTTGCTATCACGGTGGAGTGATATTGGCTGAGAATGAAAGATGCCAAGGTCAGTTAGAAGATATTTGAGCCATTGTAATTCACAAGATGCGGTGGCAAGAGCACAATATTCAGCTTCAGCGAAAGACTGAGATATCGTGGGCTGTTTCTTTATTTTCCAAGATATTGGACTTGTACCCAACATCGTGAAATTAACCAGTGGTGGAGCAACGAGTGGTTGGACATCCGGCCCAAATCAGAGTCGGTGTATCCACTAAGATGGAGAGGATTGGAAAAGGATAAGAGTAATCCTTTGCCAATAGAACCCTTGAGATGGTGTAGAATGTGATTGACAACCTCAAGATGAGCGGTACGTGGTGACTGCATGAATTAACTTAACGAATTAATGGCATATTAAATATATGGTCATGTAATAGTAAGATAAAGAAGTCGGCCTATTAGACGACGATAATATGCTGGATCAGCTAGGAGTTCACCATCCGTTGGACGTAATCGAAGTTGTCGTTTCATGGGAAAATCGGCTACCCGTGCACCAGTCATTTCAGCATCTCGTAAAACATTTAGTGTATATTTTTGTTGGCATAAGAAAATGCCACGTTTAGAGCGGGAAACTTTAGTACCTAAGAAGTATTGTAATTTACCAAGATCTTTGATTGAAAATGAATTTTCGAGAAATAGTTTGTTATTGGAAATTGCGTCTTCACTATTTTCAGTAATAATTATATCATTGATTTAATACAGTGGCGGAGCCAGGATTATTGGTCGGGGGGAAGGAGGAGGAATTTAGTCACACCCATAATGGTCACACCAAATACAAAAACAATAAATAATAGACTATCACTCACCTAAAAAGAGTACATACAACAAGTAAAGTAAATAATAATGATGGTATTAATGAGAAAATTGTCACTCACCTCTCCAACAACAAGTTTAGTGAGATTTTCCATCCCACAAACATTTCCTCAAACAGAGTAGAACAAGTTGTTGAAGTTTAATGAGAACTGTAGCAATCAAGATAAACCCAACTAGGGCTGTCAATGGATAGGATTTAACCCGGTATCCGATCCGGTCCGATCCGTTAACAAAGGATCAGGATCGAAAAAAAATTGATCCTCCACAACCCGATCCGTTAGTGATCATACCCTTTAGTTGGCGGATCGGGTTAGGATTCAACCTGACCCGATCCGTTAAGGGTATTTAAGACTTTAAGTAATATGAAATTATGATTCATAGATGATAATTTTATATTACTAGGGCTCTCATCTCTCAACTCTCAATCTCAATTCTCATAACGCCCCAACGTCATCCTATAACTATCTCTAGGTTTGCTTTGGTTCACCCTCAGAGCGGAACCAGGTCTCTCTATCTCTATCTCTCTCTTTTTCTCTCTCGTCCACCATTAGAGCTTGGAGTTGAAGTTGGAGAGAGAGCTCTTGCTTTGCTCAACATCTACTGCAGCCCCAGGTACTATCTCCACATTTTGAAGTCCTGTGAATTTGTTGCCATGTTTTAAGAGCTCATAGATTTTGGTTATTTTCAAAATTAGTCTCTAACTCTATATTTTACATGGTATAATATACGCAAAATTGCAAATATAATACATCTTTTTGTTTGTACTCATTCTCAACTTATATGTTGTTTGCCAAAAATCAAAGCTTAACGGATCGGATCGGGTCGGGTAAGGATCACCGAGATCCTTAAAGGATCGGGTCAGGATCGACCATAATCCTGGCCCGATCCGGTTCATTGATAGCCCTAAACTCAACTAATACAGATACAAGTACCCACCGAGTCAACTCGTTGGAGAGGAAAATAACTAACCTGAAACGTGTGTACTCTTCTGGTTTTGAACAGTTTTAAAAGAGAGAGATGCTTCCATCTAACTGCCACACTCACTCTTCTCTCTCAAATCCCCAATTTTAATTTCAATTTCAATTTCATATCAACAACAATGCAGAACAACATCATCATCTAGGAGGGAGCCATGCCCATGGATGATGATGACAACAAGAAGAAGAGAAGTGGCAATGGTGGTGGTGGGTCCCATCATCACCAACACCAAGTGATTAGGGTTTGGTTTATTAGACTGTGTACAAGTATATTAGTGTGGGCATGGATCATACAATTGACTTCTATCATTCAACCGCATTTGCTTCATACTTGGCCAACTTCAACTTTGTGCCTCGACTGCCCTCAACAGTAGAGTAGTAATTGTAGAGCAGATAAGCTAAACTAATCGCAGATGAAAAAAAGCAAAAACAAAAAAACCTAAATCGCAGAGGAGAGAGTCGAAAGGAGAGCTGTAGTCTGTAGAAAGTTTTTTATTTTACATAACTAACTTTTTTTTTTAAAGTGATCTGCCCCCACTGATCCTCATGTGACTCCGCCCCTGTTTTAATATGAGTAAAAAGACTATAATTTGTAATGGACTGAGTAAAACCCTTTTTAAGGAGGGTGAATGAGAATTTTGAGAACCATTGTCGAGAGGCCTGCTTAAGGCCATAAAGTGATTTCTTGAGTTTGCAAACATGGGTCTCCCCCTTACTAAAGAACCTCGGAGGTAATTTCATGTAAACTTCTTCGTTAAGATCGCCCTGTAAAATTGCATTATTGACATCAAGTTGGTGAAGGGACCAACCCTTGATGGCAACCCTTGCTTACAAGTTTCGCAACAGGTACAAAGGTGAGAATTGTAACTGTCATGGACACACCATATCTACATGTTACAAGATCCACGGATACCCTCCAAAAGCAAAAGATGTGGTTGCTACCACCACATTTGCTCCTCAGGCCATATTTCGTCACACACCGACGTCCAAGCAATACACACGCTTGATGACTCTCTTGTCAACTGGACCCATTGACGGATCGGTGAATCCCATGACAAATTTGACTGGTAAGGTTCTTTCTTTTTCCCCATCTTCATGGATTATTGACTCTAGAGCATATAATCATGTTTGTTTTTCTTTCTCTGTATTTATGTCATATGTTACTGCCCCGATAAATTTTTCTATTCAAATACCATCGTTGTCTCTTTGAAGGGTTTGATGAAGGATGAGGATCATATTTTTCTCACGTGAAGAGTAGCAGAATCAATCGTAGGAGATACATAAACATTAATTTCCTGTTGTTTATTTTCTTGGCGGACTAACGAATAAATTCATTGTTTAGATGGGAACGGTGCCATCAAGAGAATTTGGCTACGAATAGCATAAAAGTGGTCATGGAGTCCCTGGAGAAACTCCATGGCGCGATCCTGATGGAATAGTAGTTTTACCATGACCACATACACAATGAAAAACAGTGATAATAGAGCTAAGTTCATCCCATAAAAAATTTAAATGAGTAAAGTAAACAAATGCCGTAACATCGTCCTATTTTAGAGCAGAGATGGATTGCTTTAGGTGGTAATTTTTTGTTGTGTTGGACTGAGAAAGCCATTCTTTGAGGTCTTCCCAAATGTTTTGAGCAGTCTCAGCATATATAATGTTGTTGCGAATGTCCGGTGCCACAAAATTTAAGATCCAACTGCCAACGAGATCATTGCATCTCTCCCAATCGGGGACGTCTCTTTCATCCTCTGACTTGGTGATTTTTTTAGCAACGAAACTAAGCTTATTCTTAGCTCGCAACACCATGACGATTACACGATACCAAGTCCCATAATTATCACCAGAAAGAACGAGGGATACCAATAATGTTGTCGGGCTATTAGAATGATGGATTGAAATAGGGTTGATGATGGAACTTTGAGAGGAGGTTGAAAAATTGGTTATGGTGGATTCTTGAGTTGGAGAAGAAGCGTTGAGCATGGTGGATTGTAGAGATGATGATGAAGTATTAATCATGGTGATGAGTTTACATGAGATACACACAATTATTATGTTTCAATCTAATACCATATAAGATTCACAACACAATTATTGTTGGCTTCTTGAATGAAGACCAAGAAGAAGAAGAGAATTTATTTATGGATGAGTTTACATGAGATACAAGGAAATAAATCAAAGGATCTTTACAAAGGGGAATATATTATCCTAATAATATATTTATACCTAATGGAAATATATTATCTTATATATATCAAGGATATCTATAATATTTGAAGGATCTTGTAATCTTCTATGATATTTATCAATAATCTTTGTAATCTTCAACAAATATCTTTGTAATCTTCAACAAATTCCAAATATCATTTAATTTATGACAGTAAAATAAAGCGTATGCAGTAGTTTCTCGTTCATCTCCACACTTGGGCCAAATAACATTGTTCAAATCATCTACACTAATTCCTTTTTTAGCAGAAAGTTTAATCGATTATAAGTAGAAAATTTTACAAGCTGATGAGGGGGTTGCTTACTATTTACTAGTATATGTCACAAGTGAATATACAGGCTAGCCCTAGATAGCTACATCATGAGAGTACGAGAATGCAAAAGCCCAAAGTACCAAGCACACGACTAGTTATTTTTAGCGTTGTCTGATTCTAAAGTACTCTGCGGTGTGCTAGATTATAAAATGTACTTTTAGCTTCCAATCAAAGTTAATATTTGACTAGTGTTATTTGATAGTCCTAGTACAACTTATCCATTTTGGAGTTTGTTTCATTTAGTGCCTAAAATAGGTGTCAACACTATCTCGTGGTTTTCCGGCGTCAGTGAGTGCACATGGAGAGGTAAGTGGGTTTCTAACTCCTTATTATAAATATCAAACCCTATGTATTTTTACAGAGTATAGAAAATGTAATAACTATGTCTTTTTAAGATAACAGAACTTCTATTCGAATAGAACTGGAAACATTTCTATTCGAATAGATTTTATTGTATTCGAATAAAATGCCTCAGACTATTTTTTATTCGAATATATTTCTTTTTATTCGAATAGGTTGGCTCAGTCTGATTTTTATTCGAATACATTAATTTTTATTCGAACAGAAAATGTAATTCCTGTTTTCTTATTTAAGACATCCTTTCTTTTTTCATAATTCACCTCTTCCAATACATTTTTTTTTAGAGTTTGATATTTAGAGAGATGAGAGATTTTAACGAGCGATTCAAAGCAAAGTAAAACTCAAATTGAATCAATCAAATAGATTTAGAAAACCTAATCATTGATTTGTAAAGTTTGAGCGATTCAAGCTTTGAAGCTTTGGTGTGTTATCCGAGGCGAGGCGTTGCATTGTGAAAACGAAGAGGTGTTGCGAGAACGTGGAATTGATTGCGAGGAGTTCAATTATAAGAGAGGTAACCACGGGATGTGTTTATCGAGTTTGTAAGTAATTGAATACTTGTAATTTGATTTCAATAGTGGATTGTTTAGCTGTCTGGTGATTCGACAGCGACCTGTGAGTTTTTCTCCTGATAAAGGTTTCCCACAGGGTTAAAAATCTTTACCTTTGTCATTAAATTTCCAACTGCTTGCTTGACATTAGATAATTGAATCGATTTGAACTAGGTTAAGCGTAGACCATTAATTTAAAGGAATTCAGACCTATCAAATTTAGACCTAATTTATTCGAAATCGACTAGTCTCAAGCGTCAAAGAATTTCACATGTCACAAATGAATATGCAGGCTAGCCCTGGATAGTTACATCATGAGAGTACGAGAATGCAAAAGCCCAAAGTACCAAGCACACGGCTAGTTATTTTCAGTGTCGTCTGATTCTAAAGTACTTTGTGGCGTGCTAGATTATAAAAGGTACTTTTAGCTTCCAATCAAAAATTCAATATTTGACTAGTGTTATTTGATAGTCCTAGTACAACCTCCTCGGTCGTGGATCTATAAACTGATTTCAGTGTTATAATGTTGTATTCTCTCTCATTCATCCGAGGGTGTCTTGAAAGAGTTATTCTTGAGAAAAATAAACGAATTATGATTAGAACTATCATTAGGAAAACAATTTTTGTCATAAATGTGGTTAAAATTCCAAGTGTAAGAAATATGTCAGATAAACTCTACAGCTTCAGAGAACTCTATATTTATTGAGATCGGGCCCACAACCCTGGCATATAGAATATTAAACATCTGAGGTTATAAACCATAAGTCAACGTCTACTCCATCCCCAATGTGTCAGTAAAGATTGCTCCAGATTCTCTTCCTGGCTTCTCTAATAATGCATTTCCATATCCAGGCGTCTGGTAAAATACTTCTTAATCAGACAACAATTCCACAACTTCTCCAATTCTTCAATACGTAAAAAAAATTTGTTTATTGTAAGAAGTTCTAAAGTTATTAATCGTCAGACAGACAACCATAACTTACAGAGTCCTATCTAATTATTCTTCAATTTCACCGATACTAACTTCCCACCTCAATACTTTTGCCATAAAAAAAAAAATCGGATTTATTGTCCTTTCCAATATAAAAAAACAACGACGAGATCGCGGCCGACACAGGCGAGCTCGCGTAGTACACTGGTGCCACTTCTTCCACACATACACATACACATACACATACACATACACATACACATAGTACACACCACACGTATGCATGTGTGTGCATAAAAGGAAGCCGTAAAACCTAAAACGGATTTGTCCCCTTTTTCCATCCCTTCTTTGTCACACTCATTTTCAGCAACTGTCACTCTCTCTATCTCTCTGTCAAACCCTAATTAAAACCCTAAAACCCTAATCAGATTTCGACCTAATTCGCGAATGATAACCTCCCAATGAGCTCAATGAGGTAACCCCTTTGATAATGCAGGGCTACTAATTGATTGAATTCGAAAGATTGATTCAATTAAGCAATGAAAGGTGATTCGAAGAAGATTGGGGGAGTGAAAATGGAGGTTTCTGCGAATGAGAGTGATTCAGGTAATCGAAAAGAGCGGAAATCGCCTTGGAAGAAACCCATTTCGGAGGGGAAAGTAGCGGAGGCGCCATTAATGGGAGCAGAATCTTGGCCAGCTCTAACTGATGCGAAGAACCCTGATGTTGGTTTAACGAAGGTGGTGCCTGTGGTGGTGCCTCAGACTCCATTGCAGGTGAAATGGGTGATCTTTATTTCATGAAAAATTTATTCTTTTTAGGGATTAAGAGTAAATAAATTGATTCATTTGGGGGTTTAGTTAGCAAATGGGGGATGATCTATAATTAGTATAAAAATGGGGTTTTTTAGAGTTTGTATTGCGACATTGAAATTGTTAGCTATACTGAAAATGGGAAGTTGTGGGATAGTAGAATAAGGAATCTCAATGTCCTTGAAATGGTTAGCTATACTGAAAATGGGTTATGATCCTTGCTGTAAATAGGTTCATTATTGGGTTTTTTTAGAGTTTATCGTATTTATATTATTATTGGGATCATTATTGGAAGTGGGATTTAACTATTATGAAGTTAGTAGAAATAAGATTTAGCTATAAATCTTTTTTGTTTGGTACCTAGTCGTACACTTCGTTTTCTAACTGTATGTATTATTATTGAGATCATTATTGGAAGTCGGATTTAACTATTATGAAGTTAATAGAAATAAGATTTAGCTATAAATCTTTTTTGTTTGGTACCTAGTCGTACACTTTGTTTTCTAACTGTATGTATTATTATTGGGATCATTATTGGAAGTGGGATTTAACTATTATGAAGTTAGTCTTAATAAGATTTAGCTATAAATCTTTTTGTTTGGCACCTAGTCGTACACTTCGTTTTCTAACTGTATGGTTTGTCCACAGGGAACCTGTACCGTGTCTTTCCTGTACTTGTTTATGGGGTTGTGACTTGTGATATCTGGAAATTATAGTCATAATAGGAATACTTTCGTGATGGTTAACTTTTTTTCTTCTTCTGATTCATGATTTTGATTATATCTTTTCAGGGACCGGCTGTGCCACAAAAATCTCATGGCTTTCCCCATAAACAGTCACAGTTTCATCATCAAAAAGCAGGGCCTAAGCGTAATCTACCCCCTCCTCCGCCAATAAATAGTGTTCCACCTTTTCCAGTACCCATACCTTATCACCAACCGCCAGCACCACAAGTTTTTCACACTGTTGTGCCTGCTCCTCATATTCCATACCGACCTGGTTTTGAGCCCCCCATGCAGGCTTTTGTTGCACCTGGTCATGGTGGTGGCATTGATGCCAATAGAAACTTTCAGCCTCTACCACGAGGAGATCCAAATGCATATGGGGGGAATTTTCCTAATAGACGATACAGTGTACAAGAACCCGGTGGGCGTTTCAATCCAACATGGCGTAACCAAAGACCATTCAACCCTAGAGACAATATTAACATCCAACAAAGTTTAGGCCCAAGGGCTTTTGCAAGGCCACCTCCTTTTTTCAGTCCGGCTCCGCCATTCATGAATGGACCGGGTTTTCCAGGTAATATCTCCGTTTTTAATACTTCACACGCAACTTTGTTTTAATGGGCTCCTGCTTGTCCACTTCTCATTCTTGCATTTTATTTGCTATACTGTGTTATTTGTTTTTAACAGGTCCCCCTATGTACTATATTCCTGCTGGGCCGCCTGACCAACTAAGAGGTCCTCGTTTTGCTCCACATCCTCCTGTGTTTCCGGGACCTGTGACAGAGTTATTACCTTTAAGGGTTACCATAGTGAAACAAATAGAGTATTATTTCAGGTTAGTGGTAATAGATGCAACGCGCTCTTTCTCAGCTCTTTTGGTGACACAAAGCATTAGTGATATATCTTCCTTTTCCATACCTTTTAGTTGATCGCCAGTAAAGCGCACGTTCTGTTCACTCATCTTCATTAATTGCTAAATCTGCTTTGCTGTTGACTACTAACTCTTTCCACCTCTGTTCACCAAATTTATTGCCTCTATTTTCCCCTTTATTGTAGTGATGAAAACTTGAATAAAGACGGATACTTAATATCCTTAATGGATGACCAAGGATGGGTCCCCATATCCAGTATTGCAAACTTCAATAGGGTAAATATCTTTCTGTAGTTTGGCATTAAATTTTTTGACAATCACATATGTTCTGTTGCAATGCTTATGGAAGCGTATACCCCCACATTGAATTAGTATATCATTAGGATAATTTTTTTAATAGTGTTGATTCTCTTTTGGTTTACTGTACTGATGTTGTACATTTGGTGGGCTGTAGGTTAAGAATATGACTTCAAATATACCCTTTATTCTGGATGCAATGCGTAGTTCAAGTACCGTGGAGGTGCAGGTTAGACATCTCTTATCTTTCGGAGCTCATTTTTGCGGATTCTCAGTTTCTATATATGTATTACAATTATGTATTGTTTACATTATAATATTCCACTTACTTGCATTGGATCATTTGGTAGGGTGACAAGGTACGAAGACGTGGTGACTGGTCAAATTGGCTTTCTTTGTTTGCCCAACAATCTTCATCAAATTCCCAGGGCCAGGTTCAGGTTGATGAGAATACAAGGAGCGTGTCTAGAGGGTTTGCAGAATCGTCATCGGGTATAGATTATCTAGAGGTTGCTGTCGAGAGTAGTTCAAAGTGCAACAACTTGACAGGCGAAACAGAGGCCAGTACGAAAGAAATAGGGCACTCATTCAGGAGTTCTAATTCCGAGTCAAGTTCCGAAATTAAACCCTCGCATAATTATCTTGTCAACTCTGAACGTTCAAAAGAAACTGTAGAACATGCAAAGTGTATTGATCATGGACTAGATAATATCTCAAGTGACTTTGCTTTTGAACCTTCTCGATTTACAGAGGAACAAAGTACTTTTATGCTTGACGAGGAGCTGGAACTCGAGCAATCAGCTATGAAGAACGATCAATTTTCTTCTAGCAGGAGGTACTCATGCTTTACGAATGTTCCTTATTCTGCGTTTTTTCTTTTAATAAAATTCGCATCTTCAAGTGATTTAGGCCTTTTAGTAATTTCATAATCTAGGGGTATAGACACCCGCATTCGATCATTCTTAGACATATTAACGTTACAAAAGAATAGTGGTTTGCTTTTTCCAGCGCTCTTTTCGTCAAGTAGATAGGTAATGCGGCTGAACGCGAAACTTCGTTTTGGCTGAGGCCATTTCGCGACGCTACCTCCTAGCCTTTTCCTATCTCTACGCTTTTTTTTTTTGCAGCTATTTTTCTTTTTGAAACAGTCTCTTCAGTTCTTTGAGTTTCATTCACCACAAATCTCTTCAACATGAAACAAATCTTACAGATTATAGCACTAAGGCATAAATCAGTTAACACGATAAAGTTGTTTCTAACAGAACTTCTCTGCCACAACTAACACCCTTTCTGCATTTCACGGATTTAGCTTCCTTTAATTGTAAATTGAAATTCTGGCATTGCCCAACTCATGTAGGTTATCGGCGGAGTCAATCGCGAAATCAAACGTTTTCCATGGCAAACAACTTTCCCCTCCCCAAAAATCTTAGATTCTTAGTTCAACGATTCTTAATGTGTGAACCTGAGCAAGCTTTTAGGCAACATAATAAGGGGCCGTTTGGAAACATGAAAAAGTCAAAAAGCAACTTTGTTAGAGAGTAGGAGAAAGTAAAAGTAGGTGAAAGTTTGTTTGGTAAATACAGAAGTTCATATCAAATTTTCCAATTGAAAGAAGAGAGAAATGGGTGAAGACGAAAACCTTTATTTAGATTTTAATTATTAAGAAATTTGAAATGCAAAAATTCAATCTACACAAGCTCAAATCTAAGAAACCCCTTATAAATATGACATAGAATTGGCATTTTGTAACACCATTGAAAATGGTGAAGAGAATTGAGAAGATTTTGCAACATCTTTTCGATGTGATAATGGGTTGGTTGTTTGTTTACTATGAGATTCCCATGGGTTGTTGATAAATGACCTTGAATGAGGATTTGAAAGAGTGAAGAAAAAAAGATGAGGGAATGGAAGAGCGAAGAAGGAAAGATGAGGGAAGAGATTTTAATTCAACTTTCCAAAGTAAAAAGCTAAGATTATTAGCTTTTTCCCAAAGCAATATTTTGCCTGTACAAAGCAATTTTTCTGCATGTTACCAAACTAGCTTTATTGTTTTTTGGCTATCGCAAAACAATGAAGTTACTTTATCCCTGCATCCAAACACAGTCTATGTATTTCAAAATATCCCATATAAACTTGCCAAATTGCATAGAGAGTCCACCAGTACTCAAAATTTTCTCACCTTTCACCCAATTAGAGTCCATCAGTATTTTCCTCAACTATTATTCTCAATTTTTTTTTTGCCGTTTTTGCCTTGTCATTTTTAATAAAGAGGGTAGCTGCATTGAATTGGATGTTATGCAATACACTTATGGCTATTTGACATTTATCTTTCCGTCCATATCCTTTTTGCCCTTGCATACATGCTTTTACTAATTGTTATTGTGCATCTTTCAAATGGCATTGTCAAAAGGATTGATGATGAAGATGATGAGATAGATGGCAATGATCAGGATGTTCAAAAACTTATCATTGTGACTCAGGTAAGGCTTATTAGCAGGTTTTGCAATTTCTTGACAAGAATTAGATTGTGCAGATGCCATCACTCTTGGACGTTCTTGTTTTATGTACGGTGAGTTGATTTTTACATCTAGGAATACAACTCGGACGGGTAAGGTCGAGCTGGTGTTCAACCAGAGGTCACACATCTTCCATACCCAAGTCCCAGCCCAACCTTGGGTTGGAAATTCTCAACCCAAGCTCAAGCAAAGAACCATGTCGGGTTGGACTGGTTTGTTAATAATAACTAACTTCCTCGTGAAGTAAGTTATGGACTAGTTACCATATGTGCACCTTGCCCTTAAAACTCTCTTTAGCTGTTGTGCTTTAGATCCCTTTTCAGATCTATGTAACCACAGTTATACAGCCTTCTTGATCCTCAGGAAAGACAGTTCTAAATTCGCATAGCTTTAAGCTCGACCCATATGGAAAACCCCAAGGTGAAAGACCGGTTTCAGGCCCACTCCTTTTGACCGAACTTGACTCAAAATTTTAGTCGTAAAAGTGGAAAGGTTGTGACCTCTTTCAGCCAAAATGCCCTACATAATAGTAGACCGGACCATCCTCCATGAAATTTTCTATGGGTGCCCCACTAGTTTAGGTCAACTACTATGTACCTAAGCATAACCCGTTTCAGTTTTGCTGCCTCCAAGAAGAAGCATATAAACTCTCTCACCGCATTAGAATGAGGCAACAAATGATTGACAGATCCCCTCGACGTTTTGATATGTAGCACATTTTTAGTATCAAATATGGATTACTCTTTATTTTTGCTATCAGATTTGGATCTGCAGAAAGAAGTTCAAATAGAATTCAGATTTGTATGAAATCATATATATTTTGACTTCCCTAATAGATAAATTATTACTGATGAATTTTTTATTTTCTCATGCCGGTTGTTCTTGTATGTGATTTCCAGGATATTGGTATAAGCGATGATGATGATAAAACTGGTGCAAGAGATTCAAAACCCATTTCAAATGAGCTTGCTTCTGCAATCAACGATGGCCTTTACTTTTATGAGCAGGTTGATGAGAGTTCCCGCTGTTTCCATAATTATGGTTATCTTTCAATTGCGGTCCAGGTCATTTCCTTGAAAGGTTCTAATTTATCAATTTTGGCAGGAATTAAGAGCTAGGCGGTCTAATAATAAGAGATCGAGTACTGGGTTAGGGTCGAGAGATGGAGATCCCAGATCTCCTACCCTCCTCGTACATGGTTTTCCAAATCCAAAATCCAGTTCAAGTTCAGAGGAGCCTGGGCATGTGAATTCCCGGAGGAGGCAAAGTAAAGGCATAAATAACAAGCAACAGTCATCTCATAAGCAGCGGTTATTCCCTAGCAATTTTAGGAACCATGGCCATGGTCGTAATCGTCATGGAGTTGTCGTATCAGAAAGTTCACCAAGCAATTCCGTTGGCTTTTTCTTTGGGTCAACACCACCAGAAAGTCATGGGTAAGTTCAGTTAATGGTTCAAAAAAATCCAATAGACCTATAATCACAAATTGGGCTATTGGTGCAATATATTGGCTTAAGTGCATGAAAAAAGGGTTATGGTAAAATATTGCAATATACTTCTGAAGTAATAATGATATTATCATATCGAATATTCGGATATATCATGATATATCTCATAATATCAGCAGATATTTCCAATATTTTTATCGTCCAACAATTTCTGTCGAAGTATTTGATGGATTCTTTGTTTTTTTGCAAATTCTTAATTTGCATCTCCTTTAAATGTCACAGCATTGCATCATCAATGTTGAGTGCTTCTCCCCATGGGATCCCTTCTGGTAGTAGTCCACCAGTGGGTTCATTACCAAAGCCTTTCCCACCATTTCAACATCCAAGTCATCAACTTTTGGAGGAAAATGGCTTCAAGCAACAGAAGTAAGGGACTAATCGTCTTGTTTTTATTTCCTTGTAGCTCTCTATTTTATATTGTATAAGAGAAATAGTAGATTTATCAAGGCTTGAGTGTCTTGTATGATGAAAGGTAAATTCTCGTTTTATTTAGGTACCAAAAGTTCCACAAGCGTTGCCTCAATGACCGAAAGAAATTAGGAATTGGATGCAGTGAGGTTGGTTTCTATCTTCAGTTCATATATCGATATACCTTTGGCATTTTCTCTGGACTGTTTTATATTTTAGGCAAGTAGACCACACTTTATAGGAGTAAAGTATGTCTCCTGCTTATATGCAGGAAATGAACACACTGTACCGATTCTGGTCATTTTTCCTCCGGAACATGTTCATTCCTTCTATGTACGACGAGTTTCGAAAATTAGCATTAGAAGATGCAGCTAATGATTACAATTATGGCACAGAATGTCTATTCCGGTTCTACAGGTATGTATCATTGCATGATTCGGTCGAGTATGATTAGATTGTAATTATTCTGCTATATTCCCAAATATCAAAATTTCGTCAAATAAAAAATAATTCATTGCTTTTTGTTTATTACCAGTTATGGGTTGGAGAAGCATTTCAGAGAAGACCTATATGAGGATTTTGAACAGATTACCCTACAATTTTACAACAAAGGGAATCTCTATGGCCTTGAGAAATACTGGTAATTCCTTTTCTGTTTACTTTGTATCATAATAGAATAAAGCTTCCTTTGATTCTGGTATATGATAGTGTCCTTCTTAATGGCTCCAACTTTCTCATGAGTAATAGATCTTCATGGAAAAGCTAAGTCAGCACTTTGTTAACACCCAAAGAGTACCTTTTTAGATGCAAATACCTGAGGGTTATTTCATAAAGTATTACAGAGATATTTTATTGTGAATTTCACTGCAACTCTAGCGGTTTGGGTCAGATCTAACATAACCCAAACGTTAAATGCGTAAACCAGATAGCCAACTTTAAAACCTAACCCCAATTCGTCAATGTATCTGAGCAGGAGCAGAGAAACTAGAAAATTTTGAGTAGTGCAGTCTATACCATTTTCTTAAGGATTAACTCATTTTTGAGCTTCCCACTTTTCACTTTTACTGAACTTTTTATCCAAGCCAACAGCCAAAAGTTGTATTTCTAGTACTGGAGCTGTTTATTTTGCTTGCTGGTATTTACCTTTTGCTTTTATGGACGGCGCAGGGCATTCCACCATTATCGCAGGGTATGTGATCGGCAATCTATTCTGAAGAAACATCCGGAATTAGAAAGGTTGTTGAAGGAAGAATATTGCAGCTTAGATGATTTCCGGGCAAAGGAGAAGGCCGCAGCAGCCTCAAAAGGAGAAGGTAGTAGCTGTATTAGCAACATAGAGATTCCTTCTCCAATTGTAACCATAGGAGGACAGGGTGCCAGAAGTAAGTCCAATTTGTCGAGGGAGTTGGAGTTTGCGGCAGCTGCAGCTCATTGAGCAATTGTATACCATTTCTACCGGAATAGTTCATTCCCTTTAACCCCTGGGAAATTTTGTGCAGATTTTGGAGCACTCTGAGTTATAGAGGTGGTTCAAATTTTCACCTCCGGAATGTATATAGAAAAACCAAAAACCAAAACACACAAATCTGAAAAAGAAAAAGAATAATGATGTATCTGAGAGTTGAGATTTTTGTGAAAATGAACCAATAAGATTCTCAAAATCTGGTCAGGCTAATATTTATGTATTTTTTGATATGGTTGGTAGAGTTAAATCAGTGCTTTGTATATTTTGCTGTAGCTTAGATCCAAACTCAATGTTCATGTCAATCTTTTAAACGATCGAGTTGAACTTAGAACTTGTATGCGTAGATCTAAACTCAAGCACATATTTTCTGTATTTTTGAACTCCCACATCGCGAACTCCCACACCGCTTTGAAAATGCTAATAACCACAGTTTGAGGCCGTTGTGCCGAGATTATCAAATGGCGCCAACAAAATACTTCCCTTACTTTCATCATCTCGATTACAATCTATCTCTAGTTGTTCGCAATCAACCTCAGCAACACCTATATGAAAACCATATTCTGCATAGGTGGAATCGTTTTTTTTCTGTTCATCTCCCGGTAGTGGAAAACCCGAGATGAAGCGACCCCGCCTGATAGTTTATTCCCTTTATTTGGCTATCATGGTAGTTTAGCTATCAGTGTTCAACTTATATTTCTCTTTATGGGAGTGTCCCACTTGACATGGTATCTGCAATAAAATTAGAAAGGGTGCAATGCATTCAGGAATCAGACAGGTAAAAGCAAACTAGTTTCAATAAAAGACTTACATATTCAATTTCCTCCACCATCTCAATTCGTCAAATCCGTTTCTTCTAGTATGCAGTGATGACAACATAACATAAAGATGCATGGAAGCTGATTATGATTGAAATGAAGGGAAGAGATTTAGATATGGTAATAACTCACACAAAAGCTGTTGTTTGGTGGTTCTTCCTAACTAACGATTTAGTCATTCACAAGAGCATACGAATCATATACTATTTCAATTAGCTAGATACAATGCAAATCGAATGAATTTCATGGATGCCCAAACATTTTTGAGCGGCTCAGCCAAATATGAGATTTTAAAATCATAAGAAAGGTATGTCCAAACAATGGAGTTTTTTGAACGATTTTCGAGAGGGGGAAAACCTTGCAAGCTTCTCATGATAATTTTCAAATGTCATTTAGGCCTACGAAAAATCGGAAAATTTTACTCCATGCTCCTACCCTACATACATAAGGAAGAAAAATAGAAAGAAAAAAAAGATGAAATTTTGGAATAAAGAAAAAAAAGACAAATTATCACATGGAGTGAACATTATTTCTTAACCTTTTATACTAAAGCAGTTTGTTACTTGCATTATCAAAACTGCTAATGTACAAGCTTGAGTTGCATTGTAGAACAAAGTGTAATTGAGTTTCCAATGCTTCCTGTTGTTTAGTCGAAGTTTGAACATATCGGGCGTGCTCTAAAACTCCATACTTAACCTAAAGTATGCAGGAACCTCCAAAGGAAAACGAGAGATACACACATTTTCCAAAGGAACCTCCAAAACTCCATAACACAAAAGCTTCATTCTCTGTAAGCATGGCTTAGAACCCATTGAAAGCGTGACTATAAATAATTGGAGTAAGCAATAATCTCTCACTCTCATCACTGCATAATCGAAAGTAATTTATTCTCAATTTTTTTACGAATGTACCTCGTAACACCTTTAATTTGAAATGCCGTTTCAAATTAAAATGTTGTAAAAATTTAATTGCCTATTTTTGGTTTAGACACGATTTAGACCGTTATTACAAACCTCGGTATAATTGTAGGTAACAAGTGCAAATGATGAAATTTTGCAACTTCATTATCACCTTCTCCAATACTTGTAGTAGAGCTCCCTGTATACAGAACATACGACTGGAAAAAATAAATTAAGAGAAAATACGCACAGGCATAAACATTCTCCATATAACAGGTATCAACTTCAGTTGTCTGAGTGAATCGTCCGAGGACCTAATATCCGGTTTGAACTACCCTTCTCCATTGGCATTTTCAATGGACACCGAACGGTTATCAGAACTGGGACGAATATAGGAACAACAAACACTACATACATTGCAAAGATTGTTCCTATTGGTCGTTATACAGTGTTGCTCGCAAAGCTTGTATTTGTTAAAGGTTATTCAAGACGTCTTATATTGGACAAGGGTGCAACCAAGGGGTACAAGTTTGGATCTGTATTAGGGTCCAAAGGGTTGCACTTTGTTCGAACAGTTTTCGCTGTAAATGTTGTATGATGTGAAATTTTAAAAGAGAACAAAATTTTGCAGATTTTTTATTATAGTTATGCGACTGGATACACGATGATAGAAGACCGCTAACTTTGAAGTATAACCCTGTTAGATGCAACAATCAATAAATAAATTGGACAAAAACATTAAATCCTCAAAATTTCTTGTTTACCAAGAGTTACGCTTTTGAATACTCTGCAAAAAAATTGAAGAATCAACTATGTTCCAAGGATGATCTACACAGATCAACCAGGTGGAGAATTCCTAGACGATCACCATTTGTCTCCAGGTACAGATTACGGCTGACACGGCCCTAGCCGGGACCGACTCTACAGTGCCCGGAGTGCAGCGGAATAAGGGACCGTGCGGCGTACACGGACTCGCGGTCGGCGTGTACCAGCCTTCTTCACAGGCACGGCGCGCCAGTGGCATGCAACCCACGGATGCTAGAGCGACATCCGGATTATCCTGGATACTCGTGAGGGGTCATCGAATATGTATTCGGTATAGGCAACAACGCTGAAGGTTCCCTCAATAATCCCTACAGCGTAATCTCTCACGACGCGCGCGAGATACGGAAAGCACACCTGTTCTGTAGCGGATCAGGGTAGCTCAATATGCCAGTTTCCACATAAGGGACTCATATCTCAAGGGGCGACGAGCCTGGACTATTTATATTGTCCATCTGTAAGGGGCGGTGCGTCTCGGATAGCCCGCGGGGCATAGCGGCGCCATATGAAGCCCTTTATTGAAAACCGGCCCGCATTGCCGTTATAACACAGATCAACCACGTGGAGAATTCCTAGACGATCACCATTTGTCTCCAGGTACATATTGCGGCACTCTCTGAACGAGCACCGTCCTGTTTGCTCCGACGATTGTTTGGGTGAACGTGCGGAATACATCACCCCTCGCGCAATTTGGTTTTCTCCGTTATCCTCATGGCATACAAATAATCTACTAAGAAACTAGAAACGAAATTAACATGCACACAAAACACAATATTTACCAGAGGTTCACCATAAGGCTACTCCCCCACCAAGCTAGAAATCCACTATGTATCAAGTTCAATTACAAGCACTCAAGGGATTCCAACAAACATGGAAATCCCTAATCTTGCAATAATCCTCACATAGATTTACAAGAGATAAAAGAAACATAAGTTCTTGAAACCCTTCAATCTTCTCTATCCCATGAGAACAACACCCTCCACTTTCTTCCTTATACAGATAACTTTTTACAAGGTCCCAATTTTTTACAAGGTCTACCACAGAGGCTACACAAAGGTTTTTTAACTCATACAATGTGTTTCTAGATCTCAAGTTTTTCACACAGAGGTTTTTTAACTCATACAATGTGTTAGGAGGCTTTGAACTCACTCTATATTTATAGGCTTTCAATTAGGTCATCACTAAAGTATCGCTTTGGATTAAATCCCCTTCAAAGCGAACTTACAAATAAACAAACAAAACATTTTTCGTTCGAACGAGTCATGAGGCCGTTCGAACGACTTCAACGGAAACTTTGCCGTTATAACGGCTTCCCCACTCGTTCGAACGACTTTCTCCTATTTTGAGCCGTAATCCTAACAACGACAGGTTCAGAAGGTGGAGCTTCCTCTCCACCAGGTTGAGGGTACCTAGACGTTTACCATCTGTTCCCAAGTCTAGATGGCGGTTTCCATCTATCACTACCGGTTAGAAGACGAGCACTGTCCTGTCTGCCCCGTCCATCAGGTTCAGAAGGTGGAGCCTCCACTCCACCACTTCGATCAGATCCAAATGGTGAAGGACGAGACGCACTTTGTGTGCTCCGGCGATCAGTTTCAGGAAATGTCTCGCCCCCACATTTGTGCCTTGGTACACACTTCCCAGGAGTTGGCGCAGAAGCAGCAGCAGGTACTGTAGGCCTGTCCGCAAATGGTTGCTCAACAGCATTAAGTCTTGGAAGGGACTCATTTAATGATATCCCCATTTTCTCCTTCCTCAGCTTCTTCTCGACTTCCAACTTTACCTTTCTCTCAGCAGCTTCCTTCTTCAGCCTTTCTTCATCTGCAAATACGTAAAATGAAGACCGCATGAAATCACATATAAGTTGGAAGAGTCGATCAGAAGATCCTTAGCTTTTTGCACCAAGAAAAAAATCCAACTGTTTAGGAAAGTTTTCATGTAATACATATTAGTGTTTAATTATATAAACATGTTATCTTGGAAAAGTATTTTTTTGAAGCATTCATAGAATGGGGCAGGTAAATAGTTTCTAGGAAATTCATAAGTGTGACGCCCAGGCTTTGTATATAGGTTCCTTAGGTTGTAAAAGAGCATTGTACAAATTTTCATTTATTTTTGTAAAGGTTAGCTTAGGAAAATGGGGGAGTACGCTTCGTCTCCACTTTTGATGTTTCCTTTTAGAACTTAACTGTTTTCCATTTTCATATATATGTAGAGGACTAGTCTTCTACACCCAAGAAGGAATTTAAGCTTGTAATAGTGCTTTGTAATAGTTGTTGATATTTGAATGAAATGATGCCTTCAAAGACCCTTTGTTCAGTGTTTGTGATGCGTTGAGATTATGCGATGCGTTGAGATTATGTGATGCTAAATAATTGATTAAGAAGAGTAATTAGGCTTACTTGGGACAGGTGTCTCGAGTGCCGCACGTGCCAAGCTTGATTTTAAGTTGGTCCGTGTCAGTTGGTATCAGAGCGATCTAGTTGAAAGCGATCTAGTTGCGATGGCGGAGGGTCCGAATGCTACTGACCCCGCCCAGGTCCTTGCCCAGCAGGTGGGAGGACCATCCATTAATCCCCGGCCCTTGAATACCCGAACGCGGTTGGACCAGTTAGAGGATAAGATGCTAGCTCTAAGTGGGATTATAGATCAAGTGACGACTCTGGAGGAACGATTGGACGGTTTCTCAGACGATCAGGCCCATGTGGGCGAACGTCTTGTTACGTTGGAGGGAGTGGTTGAAGGGAATATGGCTACTCTTCTGGATCAGGTGGCTGAACTTTCCTCGAAAGTAAATCTCCTAGTAAAGGTTGTTGGAAATGGAGATCCAGCACCTTCGGGCGGCGGTATAGACCGGCCCAGGATCAAGGTCCCCGAGCCCAAGGCGTATGAGGGAGCGAGGGACGCCAAGGAGGTAGAGAACTTCCTTTTTGATATGGAGGCGTACTTCAATGTGGTTAGGCCTGATAGCGAAGGTTCAAAGGTGTCGATGGCAACCATGTACCTCGCCAGTGATGCTAAACTATGGTGGCGCACCAAATATGCTGAGATCCAGAGCGGTCACTGTACTATTGGAACGTGGGATGACTTGAAGAGAGAGCTGAAGAATCAGTTCTTACCCGAGAATGTTGAGTTCATTGCTCGGAGGAGTTTGAGGCAACTGAAGCAGACAGGCAACATCCGGGAGTATGTGAAGCGGTTCTCAGCCTTGATGTTAGATATCCGCGACATGTCTGAAAAGGATAAGTTGTTTTGTTTCTTAGAAGGTCTGAAGCCATGGATCCAAAATGAATTACAGAGGCAACGGGTTCAAGATTTGACTTCCGCAATGGCCTCCGCTGAGCGTATCAACGACTACACCCCCATGTTGGGTGAGCGTCGACCGGCTCCGTCTCAGTCAAGTTCCCAGTCGCAACAAAGAGCGGGATCCTCCAATAATTACAATAAGGGAAAGAATGGAGGGTACCAAGCTAGAAGTGGTGGAGACCAAGGTCATGGCCAGAACAGAAGTGGGGGAGCAAGTGCAGGTGGTGCCTCGAGTTCCAATTCTGGGAGGGAGTACCACAGGCCGCGTAACAATGGCGGCGCTTCCTCTTCGTCCAGGTTTCAAGGACGTCCCGGGAACTTGAAGTGTTTTCTTTGTGGAGGGAATCACAAAGCCTATCAGTGTCCTCAGAAGACGGCCCTGAATGCGCTAATGGCATCGCACGGGGGCCAAGCCGATGACACCACTCAGGAAAATGATGGTGGTGAAACTCATATGGGTTCTCTTTACTTGCTCAATGCCGTGACCACTCAGTTGCCAGAGGTCAAGCCGAAGAAGGGACTCATGTATGTGGACCTTAGTATTAATGGCCAGAGTACTTTGGCGATGGTTGATACCGGTGCTACCCACAGCTTTATTGCCATTCAGGAGGCGAATCGTCTGGGACTGTGTTTGGTGAAAGATTCTAGCCGGATGAAGGCTGTAAACTCTGCCGCAATGCCGATACATGGTGTTGCCAAGTTGGTTCCAGTTAAGATGGGACAGTGGAGTGGAAAGGTTAACCTTCTCGCTGTGACGTTGGATGATTTTAAGATTATATTGGGAATGGACTTTCTCCGTTACCACAAGGCAGTGCCGATGCCGTTCGTTAACTCCTTAGGGATTTTTGGTGACAATCCCTCAATCATTCAGATGTCCACGCAGAAAGATGAGGGCAGACTATTATCAGCGCTTCAGTTGGAGAAGGGACTGAGGCGAGGGGAGCTGACTTACCTTGCAACCTTAAGGTTAAAGCCAGATGATCAGGATCATGATGCCTTGCCGGCGGAAGTCTCCCGGGTACTTACAGAATTCAAGGATGTGATGCCGAAAGAATTACCAAAGGTGTTACCTCCACGAAGGCCTATCGATCATCAGATTGAGTTAGTCCCTGGAACCAAGCCTCCTGCGAAAGGGCCATATAGAATGAGTCCGCCTGAACTAGCAGAGCTACGGAGACAGCTTGATGGACTATTGGAATCGGGCTTTATTCGCCCCTCAAAGGCGCCATACGGTGCCCCGGTCTTATTTCAGAAGAAACAAGATGGAAGCTTGCGATTGTGTGTCGACTATCGAGCCCTGAACAAGGTAACGGTGAAGAATAAGTATCCCATACCGCTCATTGCCGACTTATTTGACCAGCTTACGTCTGCGAAGTACTTCTCTAAACTTGATTTGAGATCGGGTTACTATCAAGTCAGGATCGTTGCCGGAGATGAACCAAAGACGACTTGTTCCACTCGGTATGGGGCATATGAATTTCTTGTCATGCCATTCGGCCTGACCAATGCTCCTGCAACTTTCTGTACTCTTATGAATGAGCTCTTCCGAAATATATCGACAAGTTTGTGGTGGTGTACCTGGATGATATTGTCATATACAGCCGCACTATGGAAGAGCACCTTGAACATCTTCGCCTTGTATTCCAAGTCTTGCGACTGAACCAGTTATATGTCAAGTTGGAGAAATGCTCGTTCGCGCAGGAACAAGTTATGTTTCTTGGACATGTCATTGGCGGAGGACAGATCCGGATGGATATGGAAAAGGTCCGCGCTATTGAGGAGTGGAGAGCTCCTACGGAGGTTACAGAAGTGCGTTCCTTTCTTGGCCTTGTGAACTACTACCGCAAGTTCGTTGAAGGGTATTCGAAACGCGCGGCACCCCTTACGGATCTTCTCAAAAAGACTTCTCTTGGTCTTGGTCCGAGGAGTGTCAAGCAGCATTTGACGATCTGAAGCATGCGGTGATTAGCAATCCGGTCTTAGCCTTGCCAGATATTACCAAGCCGTTTGAGGTACATACTGATGCGTCTGATTTTGCTATCGGTGGGGTATTGTTACAAGAGGGACATCCCGTGGCATACGAAAGCAGGAAGCTGAACGATACCGAGAGGAGGTATTCATCCCAGCAGAAGGAACTCCTTGCTATTGTGCATTGCCTACGAGTATGGCGACACTATTTGTTGGGAATGAAGGTTTTGGTGAAGACCGATAACCGTGCGGCAAGCCATTTCCTTACACAGAAGAAGTTGACCTCGATGCAGGCCCGTTGGCAAGAGTTTCTAGCTGAGTTTGATTTAGATCTCGAGCACAAGCCAGGGAGGATGAACAATGTGCCGGATGCATTAAGCCGTAAGGCTGAACTTGCGGCCACCTCTACAGCTGCCGAACAGTCTCACTCTTATGTTACCAGTGCCCTCCATGATAGGATCCGCGAAGGATTAGCGGCGGATCCTCAGACCCAGGCCATGATTAACTTGGTGAAACAGGGGAAGACAAGACGGTTCTGGGTGGAAGATGGTCTTTTATACACGAAGGGACAACGACTTTATGTTCCTCGGTTCGCAGGATTAAGGCGGGAGCTAATCAAGGAGTGCCATGATACTCTTTGGGCAGGCCATCCGGGCTGGCGGAGAACACTATCCTTGCTACACAGGGGGTACTATTGGCCAAATGATCAGAATGAAGTGATGGATTATACGCGGACTTGTCACATTTGCCAGCAAGACAAAGTTGACCGGGATTTACCACTTGGATTGCTGGAACCACTTCCCGTGCCGACTAGACCTTGGGAAAGCGTCTCAATGGACTTTATCTCTGGGTTACCCAAGACGAAAGGGTATGGTTCCATACTCGTGATCATCGACCGGTTCTCTAAGTATGCAACATTCATTCCGACTCCAATTGTTTGTACGGCAGAGAAAACCGCGCGTCTCTTTGTGAAGCATGTTGTGAAGTATTGGGGCGTGCCAAAGGACATTGTCAGTGATAGAGATCCGAGATTTACTGGGAAGTTTTGGAGGGAAGTATTTAGATTACTGGGATCCACTCTCAACTTCTCAACCAGTTACCATCCACAGTCAGATGGTCAGACAGAACGCTTCAATGCAATGTTAGAAGAGTACCTCCGACACTTTGTCAGGGTGAACAAGAAGGACTGGGCCGAACTTTTGGATGTAGCACAGTTTTGCTTTAATCTGCAGAAGAGTTCCTCCACCAACAAGAGTCCTTCCGAGATACTGTTAGGACAGCAGCCCCTCGCGCCGCACACGGTGACCGCCGATTACAAGGGAAGTGTTCCGAGGGCCTACCAGTTTGCAAAAGAATGGCAGAGAAATACAGATATTGCCCGGGCCTCTCTAGAGAAAGCGTCAGCCAGAATGAAGAAGTGGGCCGACCAGAAGAGACGACCAGATTCTTTTCAAGTTGGGGACCTTGTTCTGATCAAGAGATCCCACCTCAAGCAGCGAGGTGACAGAATACACCAAGGGCTAGTATCCAAGTACATTGGTCCGATGCAAATCATTGGTAAAGTTGGGAAGGTTTCCTACAAGCTTCAATTACCTTCCCACCTTCGCTTCATCCATCCAGTGTTTCATGCCAGTACTCTAAAGCCTTACCACCAAGATACAGAAGATCCCAGCAGAACTACCGTCAGGCCTCATGTTCCGCTCAAACCAGTACGCTCTAGCGAAGTTCCAGAGAGCGTTCTTGATCACCGAGTCACCCATGTTGATCCGGACACCAAAGAGGAAGTTTATGAGTACCTAGTGAAGTGGAAGGATCTGCCAGATACTGAAGCCAGCTGGGAGCACCAAGATTCTCATCCCCTCCTGGTCCGACTAAGGAAGACTGAGTCCAAGCAAGAGAGGAAAGAGAACAGACAGATGTGGAAGCAGAAGAAAAAGTCGACGAGGGCGTCTCCAAATTGAGTGGGAGAGAGTGTGACGCCCAGGCTTTGTATATAGGTTCCTTAGGTTGTAAAAGAGCATTGTACAAATTTTCATTTATTTTTGTAAAGGTTAGCTTAGGAAAATGGGGGAGTACGCTTCGTCTCCACTTTTGATGTTTCCTTTTAGAACTTAGCTGTTTTCCATTTTCATATATATGTAGAGGACTAGTCTTCTACACCCAAGAAGGAATTTAAGCTTGTAATAGTGCTTTGTAATAGTTGTTGATATTTGAATGAAATGATGCCTTCAAAGACCCTTTGTTCAGTGTTTGTGATGCGTTGAGATTATGCGATGCGTTGAGATTATGTGATGCTAAATAATTGATTAAGAAGAGTAATTAGGCTTACTTGGGACAGGTGTCTCGAGTGCCGCACGTGCCAAGCTTGATTTTAAGTTGGTCCGTGTCAATAAGGGCCTTAGGACATGGAACATAAATTGGAAGGAATCCAACAGTTGCAAGACAATGCAAACGAAAAATAAAAATAAGTTTGAAATCGAGGAGCATATACCCTCCTGTTTTCGAGCCATTTTTTCTTCCTCTAGTTTCACCTTCCTAGCCTCTTCCGACCTTAAATAAAATAAAATCCTCCTCTTGGCCTCTCTCTCTCTCTCTTGCCTTCTGAAATGAAGAAGTTGGCTGATTCTTTCTTCTCCTGGAGGTCCCCTGCATGGCGCTGCAGGCTCAACTCGACCTCTTTCTGCAGAATTATATGGTCATATAGATAAAAGCCTCGTGGAGAAAAATATAAAAGATGCAATTTATAAGGTTGAGCAGAAGAAGGAAACAAAATAAGGGTACTTAGAAGGTTTGACTTCGAAAATATACATACAAGTTTTAGGATTTATTTTACTTCCACCAAAATTTTCAGAAAAAATTAGGAAACCCATAGTAATTGTATTATTAAAGGAAAAGTTATATCCTCAGTAAAGTATTTGCTTGAAAATAACTTCGAACTCCTAGACAAATTTACCCTCTTTTAAGAGCATCTCCAACAGAGTGGCATGTTGTTAAGGTTTTCCCATTCTCTTGCAAAAAACCCTTCCAACACTAGTATAGTGTTCAGCATACTCACCCCCATACCCTTCCAAAGTATGCTAAACCTGAACTTAGGGAGGAGTATGCGCATACCACCTAGGCGCGCTGAACCGTTGAGCGCCCAACATTTTTTTTAATACAGTTGACATCCCTCTCTTCCATCACAATTTTTCTCTCTTGCCTAGGCGCGCTGAACTGTTGAGCGCCCAACACTTTTTTTAATACAACTGGCATCTTTCTCTCCTATCACAACTTCTCTCTCCTGCCTAGGCGCTGAAATGTTAAGCGCCCAAGAGAAAAAAATGTAATTTGTTGTTGGATGAAAACAATATGGGATTCTGGTATACCAATATGGTAAACCGGAATTGCATACGCTTCTCTTGGAGATGCTATAATATTTATGCACAAAACCTTTAGCTTTTTACAGAAAAGATTTAAAATCATAGAGTACTTGATAACAGTAACAATCTCTCGACACAGGATTTGATTTTTGAACATCCCTCTCATATTTAGAGCTACAAATGTCCACCAAAGTTAACCTTCTTCCACCTCAGCAGCGGTAATTAGAAGAACTCTCTAAGAGCATATAATGTGTTAATAGGATGGAGAAACAGCTAATCATCTTCTTAGTTACACCATTGGGCTCTTGGTCCAGTGGTGATAGTATCTCTCCACCTAGTGAGAGGTTGTGGGGTTGGAAACTCAAGGTTGCGGATCCCTCCGATTCTGCAGGATAATTCTCACCCTTCAAAACACTCCATGTGCCCACAAGACTCCTCTAAAACTCTTATTTTATAACCCTAAAAAAAACCCTACAAGCCTCTCTCTCCCAACTCTTAACTTGGCATGCAAATATCAACCGTGATGAATAGAGCAAAGGGTACGTTGGCACTCCTCCGCTTGACTCGTCCTACCACAAATCATCGCACTCTTCACTCCCATCAGGTATTATCCCCATGTTTCTCTTCTTCTTCATTGCCAAAGCAGCAACCTACTACTATATCTTGCAACTTTTATTTCTACAATCCTCAACAACAACACCGGCAACTCAGTTTCTCATCGGAACACGACTCATTCATCAAACTAGTCGAACGAAAGGAGTGGTCTGATGTGAACCGAATCTAGAGCCTCTTCTATATTATAATTCCATATTAAAAATTTTCTCAAAACTTCGTGAATACCCTTCCAAGGCTTTAGATTTTTCTTATTTTGTTGAGAATTTTCAACACTATAAACATTGTAGAAGATGCAGTAGTAAAGTGTTGTTACACCGAAGAATCCCTAAAAGAGTTCTCAAGAAATTCGAACAAGCACCGAATACTATTCATGATAATGTGGAGGAAGGGAACAAGATTTTGGAGACCATGAGAAATAATGTTGGTGTCAAGCCCCAAATTCCATGGCTTATACGAGCTCGGACGCTAGAGGACGACACTAGTACTCATAGCTATGGCATCTTTAACCTTTCAAATGGAAACTTTTTTAATATTCACATCTTGCCTGAGGCTTTAGGAAAAGAGTGTTGGGGTTCTGCTCATGGGTGGTTGATTGTTATAGGTGATGCAGATGATATATATTTATTAAACCGATAACCCATGCCAAGATTCAACTTCCCAAGACTTCAAGGGAGATTGCCAGAGCTATGTTATTTTTGTCGCCGGGTTTATCATCAATCACTGAAGATAACTACATTGTTATGATAATTTCGCACGGGTTATATGAGCTTGGTATTGTTCGACATGGAGACAAATCTTGGACCTATTTAAGAATTCCAATGCATAGTTATCTTACCGATGTTATTCACATTGAAGATAAGTTCTATGCTCTTGATGACGGGGCCTCTCTATATGCTTGTGATGTTAACCGCCGAAGCATCGAGGAAATTTACCATGGTTACATGGCAAAAATCGAGTCTGACTTTTATCTTATCAATATATC
Organism: Kingdonia uniflora; assembly: GCA_014058105.1. NCBI lineage: Eukaryota > Viridiplantae > Streptophyta > Magnoliopsida > Ranunculales > Circaeasteraceae > Kingdonia > Kingdonia uniflora. The sequence continues at coordinate 6,065 of JACGCM010001076.1, read as the reverse complement.
AGGGGCTCTTCACATGGTTGTACGAGGTGGTGAGAACGGCTATGTTATTCTTATCCTGGGGATTGGCTTAAAATGAAATTTTTAATCTACAAAATGAACTTCCGTACGAAGAATTGGACGATGTTGTCCGGTTGTGGTAAGTATGCTATATTTCTTGGCACTAATCCTTCCATAACTCTCGTAGCATCGAAAAAATATCCAGAACTCAAAAGTAACTGTGTCTATTGGGCTGATGAAAACTACGCAAAGTGGATGAATGATCAAAAGAAACCAAAAAAAGTTTATAAAATGGGAATATACAATTTCAAGGATAAGACCAATAAGATCATTGTTGAAGACCGATTCCCAATTTCTTCACAAATATGGTTTATACTAAAATGTTGATAGACATATTTGAATTTTTCTTGCAAGTCTGTTTATGATGCCTATTCATTCATGTATGAGGACTGAGTTGTCTCTCTTTGGATTAATATTATGGTTAGTATGTTATAATTAGAGGGGTTGCTCCCTTTTTTATTATTTATTTGGTGTTATTTGAGCTTGTAGATTTTCCTAAGAAACCTAATAAAGTGAGTGATTTGTCCATATTATTTTTGTGCAATTAAAAGCTTTGTAGAGTAGGGGTAGTTGTATTTTGCTCGACCCTTTCGGGAACTCCTTAGGATAAGCTCAGATATGTACATACTTAATTGGGTTCGTCTAGCATTGTAGGTCAAGCTTGTCAGTAGAGTTCTAGTTATTAGTTCTTGAGGGACAAGCCTGATCATAGTCTAAGATATCATGTCCCTACACATAGCTTAATTAAAGAACTTATCTTGAAATCTTTGGAAGATAACATTTCATTCAGATTAGCAGAAAGTCATTAACTAGGGAAAGGTTGGAAGCTCTTTTTTCTCTTACAATGTACCCCTAACTGGGGAAAGGTTGAGTGAAGGGGGCTCTGTAGAGGAGAGAGGATTGGAGTAGTGGGAAGAGAAGGACGATTTGAGTAAGGATGTTTTAATCTTTTCATCGGCTTATCTGGCCCTAAGGGCGGGGTATTTATAGTAGTAGAGATAAAATTACTAGGTAAACAAAACAATGGTATATATCGTGGAATAAGCCAAGAAGAAATGTTATATAGTGAGATGTGTAATATTTTCCACAGTAAGTAATTTCCTCTACTGATTTTGTTTTGTATTGGAAAAAATATGTTTACAAATTACTATGTATCGTATAATGATAGACTGATAGACGTAACTCTAGGAATTTGAGGTCATGTTTACAAATTACTATGTATCGTATAATGATAGACTGATGAGAAACAGAGACTTGATGCAGCCAGGAACAGCTCGTGTCACTCGAGTATCATCACTTCTTTGACACACTGGTTAGTAATTAAACATGAGAACGAACGAAAGAGCCTGAACACTAAGCAAAACACTCATCTAAACAAAACCAGCTCAAACAGACTCTGCAACAGAACTGTCAAATGCAGACAAGTTCTAGAGAAAACTCAACAGGCTCAAATGGACTGCAAATGAAGGAAAAATCTTAGCCCTCTCCTAAGCAATCATTCATTACCTCTCACCCTTCAAAACCCTCACATGTCCAAAAGAGAGAAAACTCATCGATCTTCTCCAATTCTCTGATTCTTTCTCCATTTAAGTCATAGGTGTATTGAAAGCAAGTAGTGTAATATGTGCAGCTTGCTTCCTTTTGTATAACCATCTCAGAGGTAGTGTTCTAACATTGTCGTGGCGATAGAGGATGCCAGGGGGAAGATGTAGATTAGTCATCTTCCCATGGTCCATAGGGAGCCCCATCCCCAACTTGCCTAGCCAAAAAGAAAAGCGCTGAAGACTGTGGCATTGCCCTGACCCCAGAGGGCAGGGCAATGCCAGGATTACCAGTACACTGGCATTTTTTTATAGAAATATTGCAGTGGCGCATCTTACGTTTGAGGATATAATATAGGTTTATTATCTCTATTAAATTTAGATTTTTGGATTCTGTTTAATTGTTTCTAGGACTCATTTGGTATCCAAATGAAGTGAGTACCCATAGTATGATACAAGTTATAATCAAGTTTTTTTTTTTTTTTTTTTTTAAACAATGCAAGATATTGATGGATACAATCGTTTGCTGTAAATGCTGGGGAAATCGTTTTGATCTTGGGTTTCTTGATTTTGTTGTGTTCTTGATGTTTAATTGGTGTGTTGTTGTAATCAGCGTTGCGATCGGGGTTGTGGTACGTACCTGCATTCTTGGAGCAAAATTGGAGTGTTGATGAATTGGTAAAACCCCAACTGTGTTTTGTTTGAGCATTGTGTTAGAATATTTGCTTCAAAGAGATAATCAAGGTCTAATTTAGATTGGGTAGGCTGTGGTAATACTAGTTTTGTGTTCGGTTTATCTTAAGGACTAAGTTCGGTGACTCGGGTCTTAAATTTTATTGGAACTCCAAGAAAATCTGACCCCCACCCCTTTTAGTTCTAGATGCAAGAGTTATAGTGAGTTTAGGATCATGTTGCGTATTCAGTTAGGCGGGTAAACCAGCCAGCCTTCGTAAAACCCAAAGTTTTTGTGTTTTAATTGATCATTATCTTGAATTTTGCTTACTGGACTTGTTTAAAGTAAGGCATAAACTTGGTCTGATAAGGATTAGTTAGGGTGCATTGGTACTAGTCTTATCTTCGATTTGGAATTTTATTTTTTAAATTCGATGGATCCAAATGTTTCTAAAATATATTCGATGTTAAGTAAGCAAACGGGATTTACAATAAGGAATAAGTTTGTTCACTTGGGTCACAATCATATCGGAACTCTAATGAAATCTGTTTCACTTTAGTGCTAGTTTAGAGCAAATGAACACAATTAAGGCCTACAATGCGGCAGTTGAGTTTAGGACAATCATATTGGAGCATCTAATTATTGGATAATTGTGGTTTATGTTTTGCAGAACTTGTACAATGCTAATGTGCGGAAAGTAAAAGTGATGGGGTTGGCTCCAATTGGTTGCACCCCTCACTACTTATGGCAGTACCAGAGCAAGAATGGGGAGTGTGTCAAAGAGATAAACCACATGATAAACGAGTTCAACTTCGCCATGAGATACATGGTTCAAGAACTAAATCAGGAACTTGCCCATGCCAACTTCATTTTCTACGATGCTTTCGAAGCCTCAATGGAAATCATGAAAAGTCTTCAAAATTACGGTGAGATAAATTTCATCATATCTCTGTTCAGTAGAAGTTATAACATATTCCTTGTGATTCAATGTAAGTGAGTTTACACAATTTTAAATGCAGGTTATGAGGTCACAACTGATGCTTGTTGCGAAATGGGTCCTTACCATGGCTGGGTGATTCGTATTTCTCCGGACTTAGCTTGTCTTAATGCATCGAATGATTTGTGGTGGGATCAGTTTCGTCCCACGGATGCCATGAACTCCATACTCGCGGACAATGTGTGATCTAGCGTGCATATGAAGATGTGTTATCCCACAAACTTGCAGGACATGCTTAAGGGAGGTTAAGAGCAGTTCTAGAAAAGAAAAGAAAATGTATTTTTGTAAAGCAGTTGGACCCTCAAATATAATTGTAGAAGAAACTATGAACATGCTCACGATTAATTGGTGATTAAAATGAAACTTTTAGAGATCAAATTGTTGTTTTCTGAAAGAGTTTCGTCAAATTGCAATGAAATTATTTATATGTGGTTTGTGATCCTATAAAATTGGAGAAGTGCGGCCCATTTTTTTAAAATACATTATAAATTTTCTTTATTGGAAAAGAAGAAAAAACGACTTTCAAACCATCCTTTAATCAGTATCTTGCAGATCTATCTGAATTCTTGACTCCGATCCTAATTTTGAGCGGGGATGGGCAGATTGGCATAGTTTCAAGTGGACTATATTAGTTAGTTTTGTAGCCTTCTTTATCAAATATATTGCTTGTCCTTCTTTTATTTTGTGAACCTATGATATTATGTATTTCTTTTTATCAAGAGGGCTAGATACTAGTGGTTACAACTGAATATACCATTCTTTCCTTTTTGGCGTTGAGATGAGATGAGGTTTGTAAATTAAAGTAATTTTTGTGTGCTGATCTTTGTAGATTTTGTAGGGGACACAAGACCTACTCATTATCATGTCTCTCCGAGAGATGGGTTTTCCCTGATGATTGCAGGAGCTTGTGCCTTCTATGTCCGTGTATGTATTAGTAGGTAGCTTCACTCAAATAATTCTTAGAACTCAATGACTTACATTATACAGTTGGATTTGCAGGTACAGCGAATACTACGCACAATTCGTTGGTTATGCAATTTTTTAAAACTCCTTACATCTTGGTCTGTGCTTTCTCTAGTTAATGATACCAGCCTGTAACTTCTAATCCTGGATCAAAGGGTAGCGAACCTCCCATCAATTCCAGTCCACAATACACAGAAGTTGTTCTGGGACATTGTTTATAGTTAATTTTTAGTTAGGAGATCATATAAATAATATAAGATTTCACATATGAATTTAGAGTAGAAAGTTTCTAGATTTAATAAAGCCCCCAATGATTTTACAAATTCAATCGTGTGAGAATGATAGAAAGCCAATAGGGCTGAAAATGTAGAAGAAGAAACCGCTCTTCGTTGTTCCGGGAGGATAAAAATCATGTTGGATCTCTAACGAAGCTCATATTACGAAATGGTTGGGAGGGAAAACAATGGATTCCAGGAGTTGCTCCGCCTGTTATGATCGTTTAACCAGTTCATACTTGGTTTATTTTTTCTTGCAGTTGCTCCTGTCTGTGATGCTCACTAGCTGCAGCCACGATGGGCAAGTCTCAACAAAATCGATGAGAGAGTGTTCGGATGAATCTTCAAGGGCATGGTGGACCTGTTCCTTCCAAGCAATGCCCCAAACTGCACTCAAATTGCGAACTCTTGTTTTTCTGTTAATTATATCTTTGGGATTCTAGATTGCTTGTGAATTTAGGGAGTGGTGCAGTCGCTCTAGTTTATGTTTAGGAGTATAGGTATCGTAATGTCTTGAGATACCTTTAATTCTTCGTTATGAGTAGCTACCATACCCTGTTAATGGAATTATTAGGCTTTTTTATTCATGTAATCTTTTGATCTAATTGCATGACTGGGTATTTATCTTCTCAACTTTTGTTGCTAATTGAATTGATATATTTTTTACGCATGCACTGCATAACTAAGCCATCCCAACTTAGTTTTATGACGTATCAGTTCTGACAAGTCATGATATTGGGGTCCTTTGTTTTGTGAGATGATAGTTTTCATATTTGGCTAAACATCACGCAATATGTAGCCAATTCTTTGTGTTTGCTTGCCCTTTTAGGCTTTATTGTTTGCCCTTGTATCTACAAATGTAGTCATATAGAGAATGTAAATGAGAGTGCCGCGAGAGAGATTCTTCTTCAGTACCAAACTGTTGTGTCAATTAGGACGTGGCGAAACAAGGAGAGAAATTAAAAAATAAAATAAAAAAAATTCATGAATCTCAACTGCGCAGTGGAAATATGAAGAGAAGGGCGTAATCATGCCGAGGCACCTTCAAATAGCAAAGGGTGATTCGGACAGTTGCACTTCACATCAAAATTAAACCTGGAAAAACACTCAAATTTTGGGAGAACAAAACTCAAGGCTTGTATGCTATAGAACACCAATTTTTTAGAAAAAATCCTGAGAACATAAAACAACATGAAATCCCGTTAACTAGGTTCAAATTTTGTAGAATGATAGAAGGACTGCTAAAAAATATTAGTTGTCGGGAAAGTATTACAAAGAAAAGTAGCATTCAAAATTCATGAATTTGTGGGTTACATTTTAGCCATGAATTGAAATACCCCCGGCACCCCATCGAATCTCTGGCTCCGCCCCTAGCTAAACGGTAGGGAGACCTGACACGAAATTTTGTAAAAGCGGATGGTAAAAGCTATTAGTTTGGTTTGCACTACCCCACTAGTACTGTGTAACAAACTGATAGCAATGTTCATTATCCTATCAAACATTGATGAAGATAGGTTTTTAGCTTAAATAATATTCTCCAAAACTCAGAATATCAAAGA
>JACGCM010002012.1:0-10972 GCA_014058105.1 Kingdonia uniflora | reverse complement strand
TACCCCGGTGACTTTAGCTTAGTCTTAACTCTACGAGCCATCTCCACTGTCTCTGGTAAGAACTGCGGAGAGAATAAAATCATCTCGTCCCGAATGCGCTTCGTAAGACCCCAGCAAAAAACAACTAACCCCTTGTGCCTCAGACTCGGATAAAACAACACGTGACGATAACATGTAAAAATCACTAGCGTAATCATCTACAGACTGACTCAGCCCCTGACGTAAGATCTGAAGCTTAGCAAAAATTTCCTCTTCGTAAAAGCTCAGGATAAAACGAGCTATCATCTCACCCCGTATGACCTCCCAATCAGTGATGTAATCATGACCGCTGGTACCTGTAACTGCTGCATGTTTTTCCCACCAATTTAGTGCGTATCCTATCAACTTTGTCTATACAAGTGTTATTGCCCTTGGTCCAGTGTACTTCTTGAATGCAAACATCTTATCAACCCTATTTAACCAATCTATAAAACCATCCGTATCTGATTTCCCATCAAAATCTGGGACGTTAATCTTTACGTCCGAGTTCAGATTCTGGAATGCAGAGAAATAATGACGTTCACGACCTCACTCTCCGGTTGCCCTGATAGCCAACCACGAGTATCATACTGTGTTTGTTGTCGTACCTAGTAGCCCCAATACCCGTAGTTGGTTGATAATTGTCTGTGCGAGAACGTGTTTTCGAAATTATGTGATCATGACCACGACCTCAACCTCTTCTTCATGAAAAACCGTACCTGTCCCTGTCCCCGGTCCTCTCTGGTCAGAGTCATCCCAATACCTGTTCTCAGTTGGGAACCCGGTTTCACGCTGCCCAATGTCTGGTTGATTGCATGTCCTGAATATCGTGATCCCTGAGGAGGTGTAGGTAGGTGTCTCTGTGGTTGCGGAGGCACATAAGGTGGTGCTCCGCGGACACCTGTCCTCCTAAATTATGCTCTCCAGTCCTCCAATCCCTACTATTGTTTCCATTATACCCATAACCGTTCTTGTCATTGTTGTTTCCCACATCTCGTTGTACGTTATGCGAAAAAATTTCCCTACTGTCCGCAGATCCTTGGATTGTAACTGTCGCGGGAGCTGTCGTTGCGAACGCCCTCATTATAGGTTACCGGGGGGCGTAGGGCGTAGGGACAGTATTGTCGACCGGTGGTGCCGCTGTTAGCGTGCCTGTGAGCGCCGCAACCGACGGAGCTGTCGGCCTTGTTGTTGTTGGAGAGGTGCGCGATATTCCTAGAGCCGGGGATAAGGTCGGAGGGGGTGACGGCACCGACACTATTGCTGTGGGGAGGTATTGTTGGGCTGCCGGAGTCTCTCTCTTCATGCCCCTCCCTTGCTGTTGTGGGTTGTGGTGAAGGAGTGAGTTTGGCTCGTATGGTGTAAAACGCTCCAGCAGTGCTCGTGCCTATGCACTCGACACATGGCGAGGTCACACGTGGCACGCCTCCATTGGCATGCCCTGTGGAGGCATGCCATATGCCGTCCCCCGACATGTAATGCCATATCTCAAACCTGTTTGCCCCCGTGCTGTCCCTGCCCCCGCCCCGACCTAGGCATGCCCAGTGCCTTTGCTCGTGCCAGTGCCCTCGAGCCTATTCTCGGTATAGGCTGTCAGTCACGCCATTGTCGAGGCAATCCCGTGCCCGTGTCCGTCGTGCCTTGGGGCTGGCATGCCATCTGTTTCTTCCCGATTCCCTGGTTTTTTAGACGACCATTTTCGCCCCTTACGCGGGCTCCGGTGGCGTCTGGGTCTCTCTCTCTGATTTTGGTACCCGAAAACCTAGAGGACCTCTCTCTCCCTCCTGGGACACTCCTAACCATCGCCAACCGTGGTATCGTCGTCCGGATTTATCGACGTACGCGGCGGGTTTTGAGTATCATCGTGCCCTTCAACCTCTATTGAATTTGCGAATTTATCGATGCTCTCGATATCCACAGTCAGACTTGCAAACGAATTGTAAACAAGGGTTCTTTCCCCTTCCGGAACGAACCTATCAACATGATCTCTGCCAAAAATCTTTTCCTTCGCATGCCCCACTACTTGCAACGGTGGCGGATTCATAGAATTGATGCCCGCTAGTCGCCCGTCGCGCATGAAGGATCCCATAGGAATTCCTCTCCCTTTACTTGACCCTCCCTCGCTACCATCGATATCGTCCCCACAGCTTCCGAAGAGGTTACTCTTGTCGGATTTGACATTACCGCTACCAATATTGCTTCAATTTGTTTTGACATCACCGCATTGGATTCTTCCATCTTCTTCAATCGTTCGCCTGAGTTGGTTGCTTAACCTTCTTTGGTGTTTTCTTACCCATCTTCGAATATTCTCCGCCAAAATCGTCCTTGCTCTGGTACCAAGTTGTTAGAAACTAAGAGTGCGGAAGCTACTAGCGATTAACGATATCTTGATATAATTGAAATACGACTACAAATTATCTATGTTCTCTCTAGATCTCCTAGGGTTCTTCCCTCTCTCAATACTCAACATAACATACCTCATACCCTAGAATCTCCTACTTATAGGAGATCTCCCCCTCTTTCTCTACACTCCTAAAACAGGAAACTACTAGAGTAATCCCTTTTTAGAGGATTCTCTAGAACAAAATATAATATCCTAGCATAAACTAATATAGAAAACAAAAATAGAGACCGGTCACAAAACCGTGCACCTAGGTCGTGGGTGTGACGACCCATGACCTATCATAAGGCATATGGGGATTGTTGGTCTTGTTGTTAGAATGCTTGTTTTCCCTTTAAGGTTAGTTTGTGCACCCTGAGTGATGTGTATGCTTATCATGTAGAAGATGTGGTGTTATTGAAGGTTATCTTGTTTGCATAAATTGGAGATCCAAGGGTGCCTAATTTCACTGTAATTTGTGGTTGGTAATTGTTACGGAACCTAGCGGCTTATGTTAATTCTTAGAAAATAAAGGATTGATGGCCTTCTCTCCTCTCCGTTTTGCATTAATTTGCTTGTTTCATTTTTGCTCTGTCCCAAATATTTATCAGCTCTCTTGTAATACTTCTGCCTTGTCTTTTCTTGTGACCCAGAATCCCTTCTTATAGAAATTTTTCACCTATATGAAAGAATAAACTGTTGTGTTCTCAAAGTCGGTTTGATCAACTTATAAATAAAAGATCTTAGCATATCCATTAATCGATCCCATGAATATACAAATTAATATTGTAGTGTCATTTGAAATATGCCTCTTGGTAAGAATAATTACACTATGGTGATATTAAAGGTACCTCTATATGTGCCTTCAGCAAGACAAGTACTCCACTGCCTTCAACAATCCGCAAAGATGTACACTTGAAACTCAACTTCCCTTCCCTTCTCTCTGATGTTTTTGTAAATGTTTATATATTCCGTCAGATATTTGCCTTCTACTCCGATAAAATGTATTCCACACTCGGTTTTTCATCAGGAAAAGTACCCAGATTAAAGGACGCATTTGGTACACATGTTTGTTCGCCTTCAATGTTTAGCTCTTTTTCCCTTAAACCTTACTAGGCAGGTGCATTGAGCACTCAGCTAAACAACGCCGCATTAAAGGTGTGTTTTATTTGTGAAAAGGAACAAAAATAAATGAAATTCTAAGAAAAAACATTTTTCTTGTGGTTTATTTGTTATAAGAACTAGGGTAAAGAAAATTCTGACATAACGACAAGGAAAATCAATATCCATGTCACTTCTCTCTAGTTTTTGCTTTGGTCTTAAAGAAAAACTAACCGAAATTGAGAAAACTGTATGTAGAGAAAATCTACTGAGATAAAGATAGAGTGAACTCAAAGTGTAAAAAACTAGTAAAAAAATTGTGACACAACGACGAGGAAAATCAACATCCATATCACTTGCTCTAGTTTTTACTTTGTTCTTCAAGAAAAACTATCCAAAATCGAGAAAACTGTATGAAGAGAAAATCTACTGAGATAAAGATAGAGTGAATTCGAAGTGTTAGAAAACTAGTGAAAGGAATTATTTGGAGTATAAATTTTAGCAAAAACCTACGAGGAGAAAATCCCGACAGAACAAAAATATTTGGGGAGATAATCTCCAGAGTAAAATTTGAGAGATTCTAGGGAGGAAATCGTGCCTAGTTAAATTTGGATTGAGGTAATTCTAGTGCGGGGTAAGGTATAATATAGACTAAATTCTAGTCAATGAAAAATCACAAATAAAAGATGTAATACAGACTAAATTTATATCTTTACCTTGGTGAAGTGGAAGATACTATCACGAGCTCTACTTGACGGTTCTTGATTGTGAGGGGTGTTTTCTTAGTGATTTTTATCTTTAATTATTTGTATCCTCTTCTGGAGAGATGTATGTTTTTTTTTCTTGTTCTCGTGTATAGGCATTGTCTTCGTTGTTTTCAACAGTAAAATTTACATTTATCACAAAATAAATGTATTCACTTATTATAGATTAAACAAAATGGAATTTGAATTGACAAAAAGTACCCCTAACAAGAGTAGCTTATAGCTGGATTTCAGGTTGCATAAATTTCTCCACAACTGTCAAGATGAAATCATTTCAACACAATTTGAGAGCTATCAAGCCTCGTGAAACATGGGGTATTTAACAGTTGATGTTCATTGCAAGTAATTGTAGTGGTGAAGAAGTAGGGAGTGAAAACATAAGTGAGAGGTGAGAATAGGAAATAGAGGAGGGAGAGGAGCGGAAACTAAATCAGTTGAGTTTTCATACAACATAGATTTAACACAAATGGCAGTTGAACAGATTCTCTCGGTACCAGTGCGAATGTTAAAACACAACATGTGCGTAGCGGTGTACATGTGTTACATACGCATGTTGGCCATACATGACACGGACCAACTTAAAATCAAGCTTGGCACGTGCGGCACTCGAGACACCTGTCCCAAGTAAGCCTAATTACTCTTCTCTATCAATTATTTAGCAACACAACATCGCAAAGCATCACATAATCTCAACGCATCACAAACACTGAACAAAGAGTCTTTGAAGGCATCATTTCATTCAAATATCAACAACAATTACAAAGCACAATTACAAGCTTAAATTCCTTCTCGGGTGTATCGGATACTAGTCCTCTACATATATAGGAAATAGAAAAACAACTAAGTTCTAAAAGGAAGCATCAAAAGTGGAGACGAAGCGTACTCTCCCATTTTCCTAAGCTAACCTTTACAAAAATAAATTAAAATTTGTACAATGCTCTTTTACAACCTAAGGATACTATATACAAAGCCTGGGCGTCACACTCTCTCCCACTCAGCTTGGAGACGCCCTCGTCGACTTTTTCTTCTGCTTCCACCTCTGTCTGTTCTCTTTCCTCTCTTGCTTGGACTCAGTCTTCCTTAGTCGGACCAGAAGGGGATGAAAATTTTGGTGCTCCCAGCTGGCTTCAGTATCTGGAAGATCCTTCCACTTCACAAGGTACTCATAAACTTCCTCTTTGGTGTCCAGATCAACATGGGTGACTCTGTGATAAAGAACACTCTCTGGAACTTCGCTAGAGCTTACTGGCTTGAGCGGAACATGAGGCCTGATGGTAGTTCTGCTTGGATATTCCTTATCTTGGTGGTAAGGCTTTAGAGTACTGGCATGAAACACTGGATGGATGAAGCGAAGGTGGGAAGGTAATTGAAGCTTGTAGGAAACCTTCCCAACTTTACCAATGATTGGCATCGGACCAATGTACTTGGATACTAGCCCTTGGTGTATTCTGCCACCTCGCTGCTTGAGATGGGATCTCTTGATCAGAACAAGGTCCCCAACTTGAAAAGAATCTGGTCGTCTCTTCTGGTCGGCCCACTTCTTCATTCTGGCTGACGCTTTCTCTAGAGAGGCCCGGGCAATATCTGTATTTCTCTGCCATTCTTTTGCAAACTGGTAGGCTCTCGGAACACTTCCTTTGTAATCGGAGGCCACTGTGTGCGGCGTGAGGGGCTGCTGTCCTAACAGTATCTCGGAAGGACTCTTGTTGGTGGAGGAACTCTTCTGCAGATTAAAGCAAAACTGTGCTACATCCAAAAGTTCGGCCCAGTCCTTCTTGTTCACCCTGACAAAGTGCCGGAGGTACTCTTCTAACATTGCATTGAAGCGTTCTGTCTGACCATCTGACTGTGGATGGTTACTGGTTGAGAAGTTGAGAGTGGATCCCAGTAATCTAAATACTTCCCTCCAAAACTTCCCAGTAAATCTCGGATCTCTATCGCTGACAATGTCCTTTGGCACGCCCCAATACTTTACAACATGCTTCACAAAGAGACGCGCGGTTTTCTCTGCCGTACAAACAATTGGAGTCGGAATGAATGTTGCATACTTAGAGAACCGGTCGATGATCACGAGTATGGAACCATACCCTTTCGTCTTGGGTAACCCAGAGATAAAGTCCATAGAGACGCTTTCCCAAGGTCGAGTCGGCACGGGAAGTGGTTCCAGCAATCCAAGTGGCAAATCCCGATCAACTTTGTCTTGCTGGCAAATGTGACAAGTCCGCGTATAATCCATCACTTCATTCTGATCATTTGGCCAATAGTACCCCCTGTGTAGCAAGGATAGTGTTCTCCGCCAGCCCGGATGGCCTGCCCAAAGAGTATCATGGCACTCCTTGATTAGCTCCCGCCTTAGTCCTGCGAACCGAGGAACATAAAGTCGTTGTCCCTTCGTGTATAAAAGACCATCTTCCACCCAGAACCGTCTTGTCTTCCCCTGTTTCACCAAGTTAATCATGGCCTGGGTCTGAGGATCCACCGCTAACCCTTCGCGGATCCTATCATGGAGGGCGCTGGTAACATAAGAGTGAGACTGTTCGGCAGCTGTAGAGGTGGCCGCAAGTTCAGCCTTACGGCTTAATGCATCCGGCACATTGTTCATCCTCCCTGGCTTGTGCTCGAGATCTAAATCAAACTCGGCTAGAAACTCTTGCCAACGGGCCTGCATCGAGGTCAACTTCTTCTGTGTAAGGAAATGGCTTGCCGCACGGTTATCGGTCTTCACCAGAACCTTCATTCCCAACAGATAGTGTCGCCATACTCGTAGGCAATGCACAATAGCAAGGAGTTCCTTCTGCTGGGATGAATACCTCCTCTCGGTATCGTTCAGCTTCCTGCTTTCGTATGCCACTGGATGTCCCTCTTGTAACAATACTCCACCGATAGCAAAATCAGACGCATCAGTATGTACCTCAAACGGCTTGGTAATATCTGGCAAGGCTAAGACCGGATTGCTAATCACCGCATGCTTCAGATCGTCAAATGCTGCTTGACACTTCTCGGACCAAGACCAAGAGAAGTCTTTCTTGAGAAGATCTGTAAGGGGTGCCGCGCGTTTCGAATACCCTTCAATGAACTTGCGGTAGTAGTTCACAAGGCCAAGAAAGGAACGCACTTCTGTAACCTCCGTAGGAGCTCTCCACTCTTCAATAGCGCGGACCTTTTCCATATCCATCCGGATCTGTCCTCCGCCAATAACATGTCCAAGAAACATAACTTGTTCCTGCGCGAACGAGCATTTCTCCAACTTGACATATAACTGGTTCAGTCGCAAGACTTGGAATACAAGGCGAAGATGTTCAAGGTGCTCTTCCATAGTGCGGCTGTATATGACAATATCATCCAGGTACACCACCACAAACTTGTCGATATATTTCCGGAAGAGCTCATTCATAAGAGTACAGAAAGTTGCAGGAGCATTGGTCAGGCCGAATGGCATGACAAGAAATTCATATGCCCCATACCGAGTGGAACAAGTCGTCTTTGGTTCATCTCCGGCAACGATCCTGACCTGATAGTAACCCGATCTCAAATCAAGTTTAGAGAAGTACTTCGCAGACGTAAGCTGGTCAAATAAGTCGGCAATGAGCGGTATTGGATACTTGTTCTTCACCGTTACCTTGTTCAGGGCTCGATAGTCGACACATAATCGCAAGCTTCCATCTTGTTTCTTCTGAAATAAGACCGGGGCACCGTATGGCGCCTTTGAGGGGCGAATAAAGCCCGATTCCAATAGTCCATCAAGCTGTCTCCGAAGCTCTGCTAGTTCAGGCGGACTCATTCTATATGGTCCTTTCGCAGGAGGCTTGGTTCCAGGGACTAACTCAATCTGATGATCGATAGGCCTTCGTGGAGGTAACACCTTTGGTAATTCTTTCGGCATCACATCCTTGAATTCTGTAAGTACCCGGGAGACTTCCGTCGGCAAGGCATCATGATTCTGATCATCCGGCTTTAACCGTAAGGTTGCAAGGTAAGTCAGCTCCCCTCGCCTCAGTCCCTTCTCCAACTGAAGAGCTGATAATAGTCTGCCCTCATCTTTCTGCGTGGACATCTGAATGATTGAGGGATTGTCACCAAAAATCCCTAAGGAGTTGACGAACGGCATCGGTACTGCCTTGTGGTAGCGGAGAAAGTCCATTCCCAATATAATCTTAAAATCATCCAATGTCACAGCGAGAAGGTTAACCTTTCCACTCCACTGTCCCATCTTAACTGGAACCAACTTGGCAATACCATGTATCGGCATTGCGGCGGAGTTTACAGCCTTCATCCGGCTAGAATCTTTCACCAAACGCAGTCCCAGACGATTCGCCTCTTGAATGGCAATAAAGCTGTGGGTAACACCTGTATCAACCATCGCCAAGGTACTCTGCCCATTAATACTAAGGTCCACATACAAGAGTCCCTTCTTCAGCTTAACATCTGGCAACTGAGTGCTCATGGCATTGAGCAAGTAAAGAGAACCCATATGAGTTTCACCGCTATCATTTCCCAGAGTGGTGTCATCAGCTTGGTCCCCATGCGATGCCATTAGCGCATTCAGGGCCGTCTTCTGAGGATACTGATGGGCTTTGTGATTCCCTCCACAAAGAAAACACTTCAAGTTCCCAGGACGTCCTTGAAACCTGGACGAGGAGGAAGCGCTGCCATTGTTACGCAGATTGTGGTACTCCCTCCCATAATTGGGGCTCGAGACACCACCTGTACTTGCTCCCCCACTCCTGTTCTGGCCATGACCTTGGTCTCCCCCACTTCTAGCTTGGTACCCTCCATTCTTTCCCTTGTTGTAATTATTGGAGGATCCCGCTCTTTGTTGCGACTGGGAACTTGACTGAGACGGAGCGGGTCGACGCTCACCCATCATAGGGGTGTAGTCGTTGATACGCTCAGCGGAGGCCATTGCGGAAGCCAAATCTTGAACCCGTTGCCTTTGTAATTCATTTTGGATCCATGGTTTCAGACCTTCCAAGAAACAAAACAACTTATCCTTTTCAGACATGTCGCGGATATCTAACATCAAGGCTGAGAACCGCTTCACATACTCCCGGATGTTGCCTGTCTGCTTCAGTTGCCTCAAACTTCTCCGAGCAATGAACTCAACATTCTCGGGTAAGAACTGATTCTTCAGCTCTTTCTTCAAGTCATCCCACGTTCCAATAGTACAGTGACCGCTCTGGATCTCAGCATATTTGGTGCGCCACCATAGTTTAGCATCACCGGCGAGGTACATGGTTGCCATCGACACCTTTGAACCTTCGCTATCAGGCCTAACCACATTGAAGTACGTCTCCATATCAAAAAGGAAGTTCTCTACCTCCTTGGCGTCCCTCGCTCCCTCGTACGCCTTGGGCTCGGGGACCTTGATCCTGGGCCGGTCTATACCGCCGCCCAAAGGTGCTGGTTCTCCATTTCCAACAACCTTCACTAGGAGATTTACCTTCGAGGAAAGTTCAGCCACCTGATCCAGAAGAGTAGCCATATTCCCTTCAACCACTCCCTCTAACGTAACGAGACGTTCGCCCACATGGGCCTGATCGTCTGAGAAACCGTCCAATCGTTCCTCCAGAGTCGTCACTTGATCTATAATCCCACTTAGAGCTTGCATCTTATCCTCTAACTGGTCCAACCGCGTTCGGGTATTCAAGGGCCGGGGATTAACGGATGGTCCTCCCACCTGCGGGGCAAGGACCTGGGCGGGGTCAGTAGCATTCGGACCCTCCGCCATCGCAACTAGATCGCTTTCAACTAGATCGCTCTGATACCAACTGACACGGACCAACTTAAAATCAAGCTTGGCACGTGCGGCACTCGAGACACCTGTCCCAAGTAAGCCTAATTACTCTTCTCTATCAATTATTTAGCAACACAACATCGCAAAGCATCACATAATCTCAACGCATCACAAACACTGAACAAAGGGTCTTTGAAGGCATCATTTCATTCAAATATCAACAACTATTACAAAGCACTATTACAAGCTTAAATTCCTTCTTGGGTGTATCGGATACTAGTCCTCTACATATATAGGAAATAGGAAAACAACTAAGTTCTAAAAGGAAACATCAAAAGTGGAGACGAAGCGTACTCCCCCATTTTCCTAAGCTAACCTTTACAAAAATAAATGAAATTTGTACAATGCTCTTTTACAACCTAAGGATACTATATACAAAGCCTGGGCGTCACAATATATGTGGGCATGAACTCTAATTTTACGGCAAGAAAAACTGTTGTCATATCATCTAATACTTTAAAAAAAATAAAAAAATTAAGTCCTGACAATGACCACTTTATCCACAACTCTCTTTATACGTGACATGCCGCATGCATCCCTCCCTTAATTATCAATTTTTACTGAAGAGACTTTATTACCTCAGCTGAGATTAAAAAATTGGCCATCAGACTTCAGGGCTAGTGTCATTCCATGACACCTTCTCATTTAGCCTGAACTATTGGTTGCAAAGCGTTTAAATTAGTCCGAAAGAAAATTGTTGAAGTTCGTCTTGGGACATTATCTTCTTATGTTTAGACTTCAATTTTTAGGCTTGCTTTGTACAAACTCACATTGTTTATTACCCTCTAATGTCTTGTCCTGGATTGCTGTAGACCTAAATAATTCTCCAAATTCCTGTGCTAAGCTAGCAAATCGTTTTCCTCCTTCAGCGGTCATATTATCAAAGTTTAATCTTTTGTCGTATATGCATCTTTG
>JACGCM010001111.1:0-19519 GCA_014058105.1 Kingdonia uniflora | reverse complement strand
AGATAACTTGCAATAACACGCGGCCTTGCCTTATTCGTTAAACTTACAGTGTAGAACCATAACTTATTTAGATTGAATAGGTGTTGGATTTCAAAAACTTTAAGTATAAAATAAATATTTACTTCATGTGGGTTTGACCTCTTGACCTCTTGGTCATTTTCATAGCCATGTGGCTCTTGTACCTGTAAGGCCTAATTTCCTAGCTCGAATGGCCGCTTACACCAAATGTACCAGTGAAACAAATAAGACAATAAAGAATATAAATTGATACAGGTTTAGCGTGAAAACCTCTGAATAGGTAAAAACTGCGACCTCAGCTTGAGGATTTAGTAATAATGACTTTATTGCTCAAGAGTAGTGAATGTTTGAATACAATTTAAGATCTTTTGAGCCTAAAATTCTTGGCTGGTTCTATTTTTTCTCTGTGTTCTATTCCTTTTATAAACCTTACTCTCAGTTCGTTTACATATTTCAACACGTTTTCTTGAATTGGGGGAAGAGTGAATTATCTTTGTAACTACTAGTTCGTGGGAGACAGGTGTCCTTGACTTATTTATGTTTCATTTGAAGTGCTCGAGCCACGTTTTTATGTATTTCGTAGTCCAGGTGTCATTGTTGACAGTGTATGTCACGTGTATGTTGTATGAGTCTGGCATGGTACTAGCTCGATGATATCCCAGCTCGAGTGATAACTCTTTACAATTGCCCCTCTCAACTAAAGGCACGTGTATCTTGAGTTGAGAAGGTTCAATCAAGCGCGCAGTATTGGAATACGAATAGGTTGTTTGAGATAAACAATGATGGATTTGCTGATGTGGAATTTTACATTGGAAGTGTAATGGACTGCTGGGAATTTAAATGTTGTAATGACTGTAGCTGTTTTAGCTGGTTTTTAGGTTTTCTATAAGTATTCTTTGAATGATGAATGCTTTGGAAATCCTTCCCTGCATTGAATGTTCTTTCTCTATATATATTGTTGTTGTTATATGCCATTTATTTTCTACAAGTACTTATGCTTTTCATATCTTTTGTAGATTCTCTGTAGTTATAATGGTGAGTACCAGACACCAAGTATATGAAGCTAGGGTTATTTCCAAAGTACAAAAACTCCAGTTTCAATTACTTTGGGATGCAGTCCCTAGATCTCCTACTCCTATATCTGTTCATTCTACCTATCATAATATGACATATGAGGAGGTAGTGGAGGCGGATAATAACTATTACCAGGTGTCGTAGTCCATTATTTGGTATAGATGGTGAGTAACGCAGGTTGTGTCTTCGTCTCCTTACATAGGATGTCATTATCGAGGAGGATGAGGATGCCGACATCGTGCCAGGAAGTATCGCCGCTATCCTGCGAGTGATTGGGTTCTGTAGGTGGAGGAGGTGGTAGAAGATCTATGTTACAACCATCTTTGCTTTCTTTCAGAGGTGGTCATTTTAGATGTGGAAGAAGCTTCTGGTGCTCGTACTTGGAAGTCTTGCTGATATCTGATAGTAATTGTAATCTGTAGAACTATTTGTAGGAAGTATCTGTAACTTACTGTTTCTTGTAAAGTCTCTGTAGTGTGCATTTTCAAGATAATGAATTTTTTTTTCAATCAAATATCTTAAACTCTGAATTAGTATATACAAATTGATTATATCGAACTGTAGAATAGGGTATGGTTTGATCGAAATAAATATGTGTCGATCTGTGTGTGTTATGTATTATGTGAAAGATGTTTGAAAAACTATGTATCGAACTGATGAAAATAGGAATTTAGTATGACAAAAATAAGCATGTACAACTCGAAGTAATTTTTATAAAAGTACAGTTTGAAACTAAATGTGACAAAATTGGACAAATAAGGAGGTATTTTCGAGCTGAGGGGGAGAGATAAGTATCTGATTGTTAGGGTGGATAACTATGACAGCTGTGATGTTTATAAGGAAATATCTGAGCAACGTAAAAGATGGGATTGGACGATTGTAATGGCATATATTTTGGAAGGTAAACTTTGCCAATACTTCAATAAGGAAATTATAGCTGTAAACCTGAACACGTTAGATTTTACGTGAAAACTCAATAAAACATAAGAAAAACTACGACCTCGAGGAGGATTTAGGTATAAAAATCCAATATGTGCTAGTTATTACAATTGATGAATAGTAAGGATGTGAAAGTGTGAAAAAAATAATAGAGTTGCGGATCGGATTAACATATGCTCTGCCTGTATTTATTATAGATACATGCAGTTACAAAATAAATGGTTTCTTATTTTGGTGGATAGTGGGCGAACTTCTCGGATCTTCCTGTAACGGCTCTATTTGACTAAGCGTAACAGCTACTGTAGTGGGTCGAGCTCTGTAGTTGCAGATGTGACATCTTCTTGAATGACATAATATCTTCGGCTAAGTTCTGCTGGCTTCTCCTTGTCGAATCTTGGAAATATGCAACTATAATTGCCCCATTCTCGATACAATTACTTGTTGTGTCGAGAAAAAAAATATGAACTTTGTATCGGGAACTCTGTTGTGTGACTTGAAATAGGGTTCTCGAAGTTATAAGTGTAAACTGTGTAGGGCCCTTAAGCGGTTCCCTAGGAGGTTAGTTTGACAATGGTGTCAAAATCCCTATGGATGCTTTAATTGCTATCTTTGACTCTTGGGAAGTGTGAGTTATTGGTGTTGGATGTATAAATATCGCTTGTGTGTGATTGAGAAGGCTATTTGATTCCTTTGGTAAGATGGCGAAGACTAGGGCGCAGCTGCGTAAGAAGACATTTTCCAATGGAGTACATTTTAAGTTGGGAATTGATGGAGCGGTATTTTGGCAAACTGTGTATTAATGGTCAGACGGTGGCACTGGTAGAGCCAAGCTATGAGGGGATGAACAAGGTGGAGGCGAAGGTGGCTGAAGAAGACTATCAGTACCTGTAGCAACCTATCCCTCGACCTAACCCAATTCGAACTACCTCCATATTAGACTCACATATTTTACACATGACATGAATAGTCAACAGTGCCACCTAGTTCACGAACTAATAAAGAACGTGGATCGAGCACAACAGAAAAACATGAACAAGTCAAAAATACTTGTCTTTCACAAACTCAACAATTTCCCAGTCAACCACCACTTACCTTATTGTTTGGATAACGTGTTTTAGCACGATAACGAACTGCGGGCAAGTCCTATATAAGGAAAAAGTTCTAGAAATGACAAGGACCAGAAAAATATACGAGAAATCACCAAGAAAACCAAAATTTCTACATTCTCAAAACACTGAATTTCTTATTTACAAGATCAAATATTTCTAGTTTGAGAGATCACTTGTAATAAGATATCAGCCTCAGGCAATAAAAGTTACTGTTACTAAAACCCTCAACTCGGGGTCGTGGTTTTTTACATATTCAAAGGTTTTCCACGCTAAATCACCTGTATCATTTCTTGCTCTGCATTAGTTTTTGTCACAGGAATATTGGTGTAAGAGCTAATTCCAAGCAATCTCGAGTTTACGGAATTAGGCCATTACATTTGGTGCCATCTGTGGGAAAAAAAACATTTCTGCAATATCCTAAGGCATACATTAACTCTACTATCAATCTCCAATCATGGTCACTTCCAGACGACCAGCAACCGAAATCTGGCTCGATCTTTCAGTTGGGCTGGAACAACTTATAGAACTATGAACGAATCTCCACGCTGAACAAAAATATAATGAGCTCGAACGTCAGTTAACTCTTATCCGAGAGCTCCCCGAGAAGGAGCTCGAAGCTGAGTGACAAGCTCATTTGACAACATTCAAATGATACGAAGATCAAATGACAACCATGCAGACTGCGTTACAGGCTCTGCAGGATACTCAGCCGACTCCTCAAACCAGAGACCGCGATAAAGTGATAGAGACCTCTCGGTTTTTTGCACGGGAAAGATTGGAACCTCGAGGAACCACCAGCAAAGATATTTCTAGAAATATTCAGCATGTACATCAGCCTTCCATTGATTTGGGTGGTGAAGTTCAGTATGAAATCAATAGAGGTCACCGATTTTCTAAATGTCAGGAGGAAGAATAACGACCTCAACCTCGAATTCTAGCGCGTGATAGTTTGAGTGAAGGCACCGGTACCCATAATCCTTAACTACCTTGACAAGCTACTCAAGCAACACGTCAATACGTCACACAAGAGCATATGAATCAACGCATCAAAGAGTTGATTGAAGAGAAAGTTCTAGGTATAGGGGCCTACCCCTCAATCTTACCTAAATCGAGTTGTCTCCAGTTCGAATTACCTCCATATCAGACTCACGCATTTTATACATGACTTCAACAGTCAACATTGTCACCTACTCTACGAGTTGATGATGAACATGGGTCGAGCTCAAATAGAAAAACCTGAACAAGTTAAAGATAGTTATCTCTCATGAACTGAACAGTTACTCAGTTAACCACCACTAACCACATATTTCAGATAACGTGCTTCAGCACGATGAAGAACTACGGAAAAGGCCTATATAAAGAAAAAGTTCCAAAAGAGACAAGGACCAGAAATCAGCAAGAAAACTACATTTTCTAGATTTTCAAAACTTTAAACTTCTTATTCACAAGATAAAACTTTTATAAGTCGAGAGATCACTTATAATAAAAAGTCAGCCTCAAGCAATAAAAGTCACTATTATAAAAATCCTCAGCTCGAGGTCGTGACTTTTTTACCTATTCAGAGGTTTTCTACGCTAAATTACCTGTGTTATTTCTTGCTTTCTATCAGATTTTAGTCACATGTACATTAGTGTAAGAGATAATTCCAAAGTCACTTTGAGCTTATGGAATTAGGTCATTACATTTGGCACTGTCTGTAGGAATGATTGCATTTCTACGATATCCTAAGGCATATTTTCACTCTACTACAAATTTCAATCATGGTCACTTCTCAACGACTAGCAACCAGAATCCAGCTCGATCTTTCAGTTGAGTCGGAACAACTTACAGAGCTATGGGCGAATCTCAACACTAAAATAAAGAAACGCAATGAGCTCGAGCGTCAATTAACTCTTGATCGAGAGCTCCGTGAGAAGGAGCTCTATGCCAACGGCAGACTCGTTTTATAGCGTTCAAATAACATGAAGACCAGATGACAACAATGCAAAATGCCTTATAAGCCCTGTAAAATACTCAGCAGGCTCCTTCAACAAGAGATCGCGATCAATTGCCAGAAGCATCCTGGGTTTTTGTATGGGAAAGATTGGAGACTCAAGGATCTACCAACAAAGCTATTTCCTGAAATATTCAGCACGAATCTCAGCCTTTCATTTATTTTGGTGGTGAAGTTCAGTCTGAGATCAGCCGAGGTCACTGATTTTCCATATGCCAGGAGGAAGAATAACGACCTCAACCTCGAGTTCCAGCACAAGATTGTTTGAGTGAAGGTACCGGTACTCACAATCCGCAACCTCCTCGTCATGACACTCAACTAATACGTCATTATGTTACACAAGGGCATATGGATCAGCACATTAAAGAGTTTATCGAAGCACAAGTTTTGGGTACTACGGAGGACCTTACCAAGTTACATGGAAGTCCAATCGCCAAATAACTATTCGATATGGAAATACCGAAAGGTTTCCATACTCTGAAAAATTGTAAATATAAGGGCACCGATCCAAAGGAGCACATTAAATAATACCGTGATTCATTGGGGCTGTATTCCAATCTCAACCACATCCTCTGCCATTTGTTCGCCAGAAGTCTACAGGAGGAACCGCTCTGATGGTTCTACTCTCTACCTAAAGATTCCATATACACATTTGACCAACTGTAAAAACAATTCATCAAGACGTATGCTCACAACAGAGATAAAGAAGAAAATTTATATTCTCTTATCAGAGTCAAACAGTCACACGGGGAGAAGCTCAAGGATTTTGCAAAGAAGATTGTGAACCTTGCGCGTAAAGTAGACAATCTCGATTTAAAAATAGTTGTTACTATTTTTACCAATGCGCTTCAGCTCGATTGCAAAGCCAAAAATTACCTTTTCCTCAACAAGCCTGCGACCTTGGAAGATATGATCACCAATGTCAATAGTTACGTCGATCTGGAAAGGATGATGTTCGAAAGGCATAAATCTACTAAATCCATCCTTACCATAAAAGGTCCATCTACAGATCGAAGTACTGAACCAAAGGAGGATCAGGGTGACCAAAAGTGCTTCAAGGGAAATACTGGCAACCCTCGAAAAAGTAGTTTACAAATTAAACTGATTCTCCTAAAGATGAATGTTTGAATCTTCATAATTTTTCCAATCCTCTCAAAGGTTACTGGAATATATTTTCAAGGAGGGACGGATGTTTAAATTTATTGTCGACCTGGAATCATACAAGGATGGCAGCTATAAGATGCAGTTTGAAGTTGTTTAGGTCGAAGACCAAGCTGAGGAGAAATATCTCTACTATATGCGCCACAACAGTATGATCGAAATCTATCAGATCACCAACTCTAACAGATTCAAGTGCAGGAGACTATCAGAATGCTGCGATCTCATACCTCAAGACAAAGAAGCCAAATTTATGTTTGAGTCGAGTAATTGCCGGCTTGGGATCTCATTCAAAGATTGCTACATTAGCCATGTCAAATTTCCATATCATGATGCATTAGTGATAATGCTCAAGATGAAGAGATTTGTCATGCATACAATGATGATCGATACTGGCAGCGTTATTGAGATTCTCTTTCAGAGCACTATCGACCAAATAGGATTGGCCGATTAAGTAATTCAAAGCGACATCGATATCAGTAGATTCAATGGTTCTAAAGATGAGTGAGTAGGTAAGATCATCTTACTTATTACCACAGGATCAGCCGCAATCGACGTCATCTTTTATGTGATCAACGCCAAATCTCCTTATCTCAGGATTATGGGCCACTGCTGGGTTCATAACATGGATGCAATCGCTTCCACCTATCATCAAGCACTCCGCTTCAAACACAACGATGATATCTATGATATCAGGGGTAGTCAAAAGCTTTCTCGAGCTTGCAAAAATACCGTCTCTCCTATTCTAGATACCTCTGGCCAATATATTGTATAGCAATTATGGAGCGCCGATCACCTCGATGATCAGCCTTCCATGGAGGAGCCCACCGAATATATTAACATTGATAGACCTAGCAGGGGTACTTTCATCGATACTAAGCTGGTTCAGCACGAAAAAGATGCTTTCATTCAGTTCTTGCGACTAAATTGAGATGTTTTTGTGTGGTCTTTCAAAGAAATACCTGGGGTCGATCCGGTCAAGGCATGTCACAAATTGGCCATCAACATCAACGTCATTACAGTCAAACAGAAATAGCAACGACTATCACCTCAACTTCGATATGAAGTTAACATGGAGATCGAGAAATTAATCAAAGTGGGATTCATTCGATAAGCCAAATATCTAGATTGGATATCCAACATCGTCGTTGTCCTTGAAGTAGAACGTCCTCGCTATAAAGACAGTCCTTTAGGGCATCCTTGAAATAGAACGTCCTCGTTATAACGACAGTCATATTTTGACGAAATAATACACTTAACAAACTTGGGGGCCCTTGAAGTCGGGCGTCCTCGCGATAGCGACAGTTATTTTGTGCACCATAACATGCTCAGTAGACACTAAATCGCTCGCAGATCGCCATAACGACAACGAACACATACTCCAACGAGGACTACCTAAAAGTTTTGTTGAGCACTTTGACAATCTTAGGTCGCTATAGTGACCCTAACTTTATCGCCTGGCAGAGTTATTTTTTTAAGTTAAATTTATTACTCTTAATGTCGCTGCCAAACTGCCGGGCTCCTACTCTTGGCGCATTAGTTGATCACCTCACAACATCTAGTTCACCCAAGAGGTGAATAAATTTCAATTACATTAACGATTATAGTAAAACCACCTACACGGTTATTAAACGTCTCCAAAACACACAAACATACAAAACACGACCCTCAACAAAGTAAAATTACAGACAGCAGGGGCACGGCCTCTCCCAAACCCCATAGCCCAACTCCTTGCAGCTCGCTGCCTTTACGTCTTCTATCACCATCGCTTACGGGACCACTTCACGACTCACGCTGTTCTAAACCGTGTCTCGTAAAATGAGGTACCATAACCACCCCTCCAGCTGTTGTTTTAGCTTGGCGTTGCTGATCGCCAGATTCTTGCTACGGAGTAATGTAGCCTCAAGGGTGTGAGTACCCTGCACAACTGCCAAATGTACGGTTAAATCAATTCACCAAGTATGAACCCACAAGGAAACTGAACAAGCATAAATGAACGACTAAAACACTTACTCTAACAGCCGCCACAACGGTTGTACGCCGTGCCTTAGGATCATTTAACAGTTCTGCCGCACGAATCTTCTCCTTGTTCTTATATGGCGTACTTTGCACCTCCTCCACGGGTAATCCTTCAGCAAAGAGTTTACCACTACCCACTGAACGAATCCCCTCCTCCACGTAGAACTACGACAGCGGCTCCCTCTCCCTACCTCGCAGCTCCTCCAGCTCCTCGTCCATCAGACCGGCACCAGCCGTCTTCTGCCGCTTCACAACAGGGACTTCCCCCAGATGGCCACTCATACCCTTCAGACCGGGGCTCAATCCTGCGACAAGAGGTACAGCTACGGACGACTCCAACACGTCCCTCCCCCTCGCATTCAAGAATAGTGGCTTCATCCCAAATCTTTTTAAAGACTTATAGTTGTGGACACTCTCCACCGAATAAGTATTACTGGTCGGTCGTAGACGAGGCTCGCTATACTTCTTCGTAGACCAATATTTATCCGAGTTGAACGTACCGTTCAAAATGCTCGTTAACACTTGACAGTCCTTGTTCTTCTGGCCGAGCACGCGTAAACGAGAGGTTTTATACGATACTCTCCCAACAGTCACACCTGCACATCAACGAGCAGCACATTAATACATTATGGTCTAACATACGATAGAAACATACAAGCACATATTAATACATATCAGACTGCGTAACGCACATTTCGTATTAAACACGCAATGGTACAAGCGACGATTGGGACCACTGTCGAAATCAAAGGCCCCGGTCACCAATATCGGGCGCTGACACCAATAGTTACCGCTCGCTGGCAACCTAAAAATCTTGGGCTCGCCAGACTTATGAGCTATATAATACCAGTACCTCCACTCTGGCATACACATACGTATGACCCGCGGGGCCTTCGTCACAACCTCACCTTCTTTACTTGGGGCTACCTTGGCCACTACTTTTCTCGCTTTGGTCGCAGTCTGGGTTTGCCGCCCTTCAAGACCCGCTCGGCTCGCGAATGTGTTACACGAGGTGACGTCCTGTCTTAAAAGCGACAATTGTATCCCTGTAGCCCACATTCCACCGAGGCGGTACTGACTGGTTAATCAGTCGACACCCCATCATCACTCGGCAGAAATTCCCATTCATTTGGCCAGATGCTCGCCCAAACGAGTTCATACATTTTTCGTTAAGTCATCTAAAGGAAACCTCAATTCAGCATTAAACTGCCCGTAGTAGACGATACATTGATTGGGTGCCAACGTTTGGCAGTTCGGCCATATCCACTCCCTACTACCGTTTTCTTTCGAACGTTCATTCACCTCATCCAGAAATTCCATACGGATCCCCGGGCTCTCGTACTCGGCCAACGAGGCAGGTAACCTCCATTCGCTAGGATAAGGCCAAAACATTTTCAAGACCCCCCTTTCTCAAGCACGGATAATGGCCTCGTGGGACAAGTCCCCGGGCACCCTCCCCGGTACCATGAAACCCGCACTTGATTCCGCCCCCAAGTCTCGCGGAATCGATGTCCCTGCCTCGTAGTCGTGCCTACCCACCCATTCTTTGGGCACGACACATGGCGAGCGGCCTTAGACCCCTCCGTCGACGACTCTTTGCCAGACACCACCATCTTCGTCCTCGTCCTTTTTCTCGTCGGAGTACACCAACTCCTGCTCGACCCATGTAGGTCCCTGTACGAGCCAGGTAGAAACGTCAAGATCAACCCTATAGGTTCGAACGGTATAACAGTCACTCATATTACTAGGGCACCCTAGAGACGCAATACCCATTGACCCTCATTGCCCCTAGGGCGGCCTACATCCTCACTACGACGCCATGAGAATTACCCATGGATCGCCTCAGCGTCACGCTCAGTCCACCATTCCCGGTCACCACTAGAAATGGTGCCCCTCCCGACCGTTCCATTATACCACTTCCGGTCAACTAAGACATTTAACAAGTTTTTACGGTAGACAACACCCTTTTATGATCAAACTATGACATTTAACAATTTTTTGTGATATCAAAAGATTGCTTAAAGTTACCAGGAAACTCACCGGAAGATTCGCGCGCACAAATTAGCAGCTCCCCACTCTTTCCGTCCAACACTACAGTGAACGCACACAATTTTTTTTCTTCCTTTCACAGAGAAATTTAAACCAGGAGAGAGATGCTCCACAATTCCCCCCAATCCTTTTATAATGGAGAAGAAAAGACAATAATCATTAATGCCCCAGGCTCACGCCCATGAATGGACACATTGCCCTTTGTTGCACACCTTTCCAGCTATTAAATAATCCTCGCACCTGCTAAGGCTCTGCCAGCCATGCGACCACACCCCCCATACGATGACCCATGCACGTGACCATACCACCTTAGCGCTCCCTCCCTGCGAGCAAGCCCTGAGGGGGGGGGGGGGGCGATTACAGGAGCACGCTCCCGCTAGCCACGAGGAGGGAGGTCGCACGTCGACTTCACTACTAAGAATAGGAACACTGTAACAAGGTCATTTACCAGACTCCCTCGTATACCGAGCACATAAGAAAGAAACTCGTAAGGTAAGACCGGCGACAACCCCGTCTCTCGTCCCTGCCCACAAGGAAGCGCCCGAGCCCACGACCCTGAAAGGGTAACTTAGGAACTTCCCAGGGCACGTAAGCTGGGGTGCTCCTAGGTTAAACCTTTCTTATAAATAGAGGAAAGGGGGTAACCTAGAGATGACCTTCTTTTTACTTCTTCCGCCTCTTCTACCTCTTAAGCTTGAGACGATAAGGGAAACCAGAGAGAACAGGATTTAAAGAGAGAAATACATTGCCGTCTTTGAGAAAAATCAGCAGAACGCTTCAAGCCCAGAATGATCAGAAATACATTGCCGTCTTTGAGAAAAATCAGCAGACTACACCTGTATTCGGTATCGAGCCATGTCTGCATTCCTACTCTTTGCCATCAGCGCGTCATTCTGACTTTTGAGCTTTGTTGTGTGTTCTTTCATCTCTGCGAGCTCTTGTTACCCTTTAATAATTTCAGCATCATTCTCTTCAATCTTCCGGGCAAGGTCGACAACAGTTTGGGTTGCCTCAACAAATTTGAAGTGTACCTTTACATGTTGATCTTCCCTGTCTTCATTTGCCTTTCTCATCCTATAAAACTCCTCCCTAAATTCTTGGTTACATTGGCGTACCTCACTTTTGTTTGAGCGAGCTGACTCCAATTTGACCTGCACATTATAGATACAATATATCAAGTTCGACTCAGAACACTCATTCAACACATATATCTCATTTCTAACAAGATATCTATTTTTTGACATCTACTGTGTAAAACTACTTCTAAACTTAAGGTCGAGGTACAATCTCATATGGATGCTCCATAACATATACTTCCAAGTCTAAGGTATACATTATCTATATTTTAATTTGTCAATACTTTGGTATTTCTTGTGGACCATTTCGGTACCATGGTCCCTAAACAAATAATAGGTTTTTGGTCTGTCTCTACACTCTATTTATTACTTTGTAGCTCTATACTAATGAAGCATATAAATCAAATATTTCTTGCTATGTTCTAACCTGTAGCTCTACTTGCAAAGATAACAAGGACGTTGAGGTGTCTCTCTCCTTAGCGAACTCAGTTTCTAAATCTTTTATTCTGAAATGCATGTCCTTAAGTACCTACAATAAGGTTTACAAGAGTGACTTAACCTACCAAATTCTATCCAACAAACAATATCCCATCAGTTTACAAACATTCCAAAATATTCCTACAATCACAAAATCATTATTCTACTCTACCTTCTCATTTCCCCCCCCCCCCTTGATGCTCATTGTCATCCACTTAGTTGTCTCACACCGTCTGAGGGGAGACACCGTCCAAACCATCTACTACTCCAACAGCCACACCTTCTACCTCATCATCTTCCTCCTCCTCAACATAGGTATCTGCCATAATGGCATTCACCTCCTCTTCAGAATACCCCATTAATTTAAAGTGGTGCCCGAGTCTATCATGTTCAGCTACCACCTCCTTTAAATTCACTCTCGCCTCCACGAACAGATTGTTGATCTCCAGCCACTTTTCCTCCTTGAGCAAGTCAATTTTCAATCGAGCTACATTCTTCTCAAGCTCGACTTTCCCCTTCCTCAGCTCAGCTTTCTTTTCATCGAGCCTAAGGAAAATCCCCTTCATCAGGCGAGCAGCCTACAAAATAAACAAAATTGACCTCATTGTTAGCTCGAGTCACAATAAATAAAAAATTCATCACATATTCAAGCATATGAACCTTCCATTTTGCTCATCTTCTTTTCCCCGTGGAGAGCTACCAGCCTAGCCCTTTCCTCCACCTCTTTAAGCTCGTCTTCTACAACTGGCCGATCTTCTATGACCTTCACCCCCAACATTTTAGAAGGTCCAATCCTTCACTTTTTCACCTTTCCTACGACCTCACCACTTCCTATGGTTCCAGAGGTTGAAGGACGCTTCAGCATTTGCTTCTTTGGAAATGTTCGAGCTAGCTTGCTCAACGTAGTAGACTCCAGTAACCCCGTGTAGTCCACTCCAGGAGCCTTGGGCAAGTTTACTCACCTTTTCCCATCTGTTCCCTTCTTCTTGCTGCCATCAGCGCTCGTTATTAGCCTCATCGATTGAGACTTTTAAACTTTTTCAGATCGGCTGCTAGCATATTTCTTCCTGCTAATGCCAAGTTCTTCCAACACAGCCTCGAGCTTTGTCCCTTCCTGAGCAACTATATCCAACAACGACTCTTTCCTTCTCACCTGAGATTTAGGATCTGTTATTCATAATACATTATCATCAGCAGAGCATCATACAATTTTAACATATCAATCTCATATATTATATATTATTATATTAACTTTGTTTTATAGTTTTAAATAGAAGTTTCATGGGTTCTTCATCATCTCTCTGAAGGAAACCACCCTTCACCCATATCACATTATCATTCCAAGGCTGACCTACTGAGTTCATATCGAAGAAACGAGGCCGAGTCGATCTCGCAAAAAAATATGCCCCTCCACTTGCAAATTTTTTTTTACCCCGTAAAACTGCAAAACATCCTTAGGAGATATCTTCCTCTCAATCTTATTTACCTCCCACCACTTATTTAAAAATTCACAAACACTTATCACCTCCCACATGTTCCCGTTCAACTTAACTGGACATGCCCCGATGATGTTCATTATCTCTTTTTCTAGATTGCTAATGGGAAGACTCACCCATACTCCAGCTGAGATAGGTAACACCAAAACCCTCTGCCAGGTCACCCTGGACGTTCCAATCGAAGTACTCTAAAAAGATCAATTTGTCTATACCCCTATCTTTTTTCTCATTCTCCAAATCAGCCAACAGATATAAATATTCCTCTCCCGTCGCTACAGTGCAACCCCTAAGTTGCCTGCCGGCATGTTCTGCACAACTACTCCATCTACCCCCTACAGATGCCTTGGCTTTGCAATCCTTTTTGAACACATCAGAACGGGAAGGATAGGTTATCAATCTTCTAGGGAAATCTAGAAATTGATCAACCCCTTCTTCTTTCTTACTTTTAGAAATTACAATCTTGGACTCTGCCAATCAACCAGAGGTCGACGCTTCATTAACAGGCGAACTCTCCATATTACCTACAAATCTACTGATGAGGGTTTGATCCTACACAAGCACTCCTCACGATCGGCCTACATACAGGTCTAGGTATATATCATTATCTTTTATACATACATACATACATACATATATCTTCTAGCATCATATATTTAACATGTTTTTATAGATTACTATAAATAGTAATTTTTGATTTGCCTAAATACAGAATATGATATTCAAAAACACATTCATATATCACCAATCCTCTACTAACCTTTTATGTCAGAATGCAAATCTGGCGCAGTGCCATATCCTTCCCACACAACGCTGCTATATATAACCACCTTCTTGCCTCAATCTCTGCAACCCTCTCTCGCTTTGACTGGGGATTACTTTCGATTTAATCCTCACGAGGCTTTCTGCTACTTTTACTTTTTTTCTTCCTTCATCTCTCACTTTTCTTCAAGTTTTTAGAAGTTGAGAATGTTTGAATGACGAAGATGAACCAATATTTATATTTTCTCTCTTTAACTGCTGGTAGTTATTGAGCCTCGCACGAGCCATCCTCGATTTTAGAACTGAGGCATCCCTTCCATAATTAATGTTCGACGTCTTGTACCTTTTCTGTGAAAACACTTTCCCATCATTGCCCTTTGCTATATATTTTAATTAATTTTTATCTTTCTTTTCCAAATCTCCCTTTGACGTCACCACACTCATGATGACTTACACTTACACACAATTGGGTTTTTACAGCTTTTACACAAGGAAAAAAAATCAGAAGCTCCCTATTTTTCTATTATTACTTCTTCTACTTATAGTAATATTGACGTCATTTCCAAAGTTCTAATATTTTTTTCAAATTTGTTCAAATTCATTTTTTACAATAGTCACAAACAACATTTGCAACAATAGAGGATTGATTCAGCTTTTATTCTTATTTCATTTCTTTCAAATTATTCAAATTCATATAATTACATTCATTCATGCCACTCCAATTTACATTCATTTTTTTTATTACCCTTACATATAATTATACCCAAAATAGCCTTGATGTCCTGGGGAATCACATCCAATCATATATCCTCCAACAATCCTCACATCTTTTAATTCGATCTCCTCTATAGTAAGTAATCTCACTGCATCTTTCTGAGCTGTAGGATCCACCACGATTTCTTGGATCATCTCTTCATAGAAACAATGTTCATACTCACGTTCTCTCCCAATCCCATCTAAACCTTCAACTTAAACCTCCCTCACTGGCAGCTCTGCATCATTATCCAATAGTCCTAAAATCCGCTCCCGCACTTTGGCTATCTTTATCGCCAACCGCCCCTCAGTGGCATAACGAATTCTCTCAGATCGAGTCCACACCATTCTTATTTCCTTCCACCTGTTTGAAACTCATTCCCCCCTTATTTTTACATTTTTCTACCAATTCCCCACAAGTCGTGATATTATCCTATTATCTCGTAGCAGAAAACTTAGTATCTTGAGAAAAGTTATTTGTACATATCTCTTCCTATCACCTCAGTCATCTCATCCTATTCCAAATCAAGCTTATTCTTTCTAAATTAAGTATTCCGGAATGACCTCTCTGAGCTCAAACTTCCCATTCTAAAATTTCTATAATTTTCTCTCTCCCCCAAATTTCAACCCCCAGGTCGAACATCATATTTGACCCATTTTTTCACATTACACACATATTTCTATAGCTCGATTATTATAAAAAGTTGTACTTTCTAATCTCATACATTTTATTTCATCCTATATCCAAAAGTCTTCAGATCATACAACTCGATTTCTAGAGTTATTCTATTCGATATCAATATAGAGTTTGGATAACAAATTTTATTCATCTCGGATACAATTTTATTCAAGCAAAAAAACCTGAACAAGTTAAAGACACCTATCTCTCACGAACTCAACAGTTACTCAGTTAATCGGCACTAACCATATTGTTTGGAGAACGTGCTTCAGCACGATGAAGAACTGCGGAGAAGGCCTATATAAAGAAAAAGTTCTAAAAGAGACAAGAACCAAAAAAATACATGAGAAATCACTAAGAAAACTATATTTTCTAGATTCTTAAAATTTCAAACTTCTTATTCACAAGATAAAACATTTATAAGTCGGGAGATCACTTGTAATAAAGAGTCAGCCTCAAACAATTAAAATAACTATTACAAAAACCCTCAGCTCGAGGTCGCAGGTTTTTTTGTACCTATTTAGAGGTTTTCCACGCTAAATCACCTGTGTCATTTCTTACTTTCTATTAGATTTTTGTCACAGGTACATTGGTATAAGAGCTAATAAGGCCATTATACGAGGTACTATAGATGACCTTACCGGGATGCAGGGAAGTCCGATTGTCAAAGAACTATTTGATATGAAGTCCGATTGTAAACTTTCAGATCACAAATTCAAGTGCAGGCGACTATCAGAATTTTGTAATCTCACACCTAAAGATAAAAAATCCAAGCTTCTACCTGAGTCGAGCAATCACCCGCTTGGGATCTCATTCAAAGATTACGATATTAGTCATGTAAAATTTCTACATCATGATACATTAGTCATAATGCTCAAGATGAGGAAGTTTGTCATGCATAGAATGATGGTCGATACTGGAAGCGGTATTGAGACTCTCTTTCAGATCACAATCAACCAGATAAGATTGGCCGATCAAGTTATTCTGCGCGACACTAGTATAAGTGGTTTCAATGATTCCAAAGACAAGATCATCTTACCTATTACTGTAGGACCAGCTACAATCGATGTCATCTTCGCCAAATCTCGTTAACTCAGGATTATGGACCACTGCTGGATTTACAACATGAAAAAAATTGCTTCTAACTATCATCAAGTACTCTGCTTCAAACACAATAATGGTATATATGAAATCGAAGGTAGTCCAAAGCTTTCTTGAGCTTGCGAGAATACCATCTCTACCATTCTTGATACCTCAAACAGATACGCTGTATAACAATTACAGAAAGCTGATCACCTTGATGATCGGCCTTCCAGAGAAAAACCTATAGAATACATCAATATTGAGGGGCCTAGCAGAGACACTTTTATTAGTACCAGGCTAGTCCAACACGATAAGAATGCTATCATTCAATTCTTTCGACTGAATCAAAATGTCTTTGCGTGGACTTTCAAGGAAATGCCTGGGGTCGATCCGACTAAGGCATGTCACAAATTGGCCATCAACATCAGCGTCACGGCAGTTAAACAAAATAGTGACGCCTCTCGCCTCGT
Source organism: Kingdonia uniflora (assembly GCA_014058105.1). Taxonomy (NCBI): domain Eukaryota; kingdom Viridiplantae; phylum Streptophyta; class Magnoliopsida; order Ranunculales; family Circaeasteraceae; genus Kingdonia; species Kingdonia uniflora. The sequence goes on along the minus strand of JACGCM010001111.1, from coordinate 2,367 downwards.
CTTCGAGTCAAATCCACATTAAAATAAATACCCATGTCCATTCCAGTCAATTTACAATAAATACCTCATTTCTTTTAACTTCCAGTACAACAACTCCATAGATTCTTTCTCAACCAAAGCCACTCATAACTTTATTTGCAGGGGGCGATTGTAGGGACCTATTCCTCGACCTAACCCAATTTGAACTACCTTCATATCAGACTAACGCATTTTACACGTGACATGAATAGGCATCAGTGCCACCTAGCCCACGAATTGATAAAGAACGTGGATCGAGTACAATAAAAAAGAATGCATAAGTCAAAGATATATTTCTCTCATGAACTCAGCAGCTACCCAGTCAACCACCACTTACTTCATTGTTTGGAGAATGTACTTCAGCACGATAACGAACTGCGGGCAAGGCCTATATAAGAAAAAAGTTTTAGAAGAGACAAGGACCAGAAAAATATACGAGAAATCTCCAAGAAAACCAGATTTTCTACATTCTCAAAATACCAAATTTCATATTTATAAGATCAAATATTTATAGTTTGAGAGATCACTTGTAATAAGATATCAGCATCAAGTAATAAAAGTTACTATTACTAAAACCTTCAACTCGAGGTTGTGGCTTTTTTTACCTATTCAAAGATTTTCTACACTAAATCACCTATGTCTTTTCTTGTTCTACATTAGTTTTTGTCGCAAGAAAAATGGTGTAAGAGCTAATTTCGAGCCATCTCGAGCTTATAAAATTAGGCCATTACTGTACCATTGCCAGTTGCAATCCATAATTCTGAGTTTGCCGTAGCGTGCCGAGAATCTAATGAACTGTGACAAGGTATTGGTGAGGGAGGAAGACACTCTTGCTGCTCGGACGGCTGTAAAGTATATCCTATTAGCTATCGTGGTTGTAATAAATGAATAATCTTATATTTTGGTTTATTTTGAATAAATTGCTTAATCCATTTATCGGATTTTGTTGTCGACCTTTACAAGGTAAAAATGGTCTCAAAGTATTATTGTGTTACACTTCCTTTGTCTTCTCGGATATGATTTAAATTGTGATTGATAAAATGTGTTATGTTGAATATTTGAAATGTGATTTCTGCTCGAAGTGTGGGTAGTTGCATTGTCGAATATTATTTGAATTTGAATTTTGGCTACAACTGTCCCTAGAATATAGGAGGGAAATAAAAAAGGAAAGATGTGTTAAAAGTGCTTATAAAATAATGACTTGGTATGCTCCTGTAGGTGATGTTTTGAGGTATAAGGAATTAGAGGTACAATCACTGTATATCTGTATAACAGCTACCTTGGCGAAGATGGATATAACAGAGGAGATAGAGGGGTATATGAACTGCTTGGGGCAGCAATGCATATGCTTGTTGGCGTTCAGGAGGCAAAGAAGTAAATACTTTGAGAAGAGACGGGCGAGGCATTACGCTCGGGTACTCGAATGGTCACGAAGGGGTGCAATGAACAGTCGTGTAGGGCTTATAAATAGCCCCGTGGTCAGGGACTGTTCACACTCCACTAACTCTGAAATTTTTTCTTTGAGCTCTAATTCGTTGCATTCCTCTCTTGTGCCTTTGTACACCATTGATAACGATGAGATTGGCATTTTGATCAAGAGGGCCAAGTTTATAAAAGAAAGGGATTTGGAAATGTTGCGATTCAAGGTTAGTTTTCTATTTTGAGAATTTGTTTTATATTCAATGGTTGTTTGTATGTATCGCGATTATGTGCAAACCTATTATAGATATGAATTGTAGGAATGATATGTATGAATGATTTGGTAATGGTTATGATTTATGGAAGAAATCGAAAAAAACACTTTTAGGGTTTTTTGTAATTTTGTTGTGTGTGATGATATGGGGATGTGGTTGATGTGCGGAAGGTGTCGTGAAGGACATTGGAGTATTGGCTAGAAGGGTGTGAAGTAAGTAATTGTGATGTGGGGAGAGAGTGTGGTATTGGTCACCGTCGGTGTTACGGTGGGATTTGAGGCTCTTTCTGGTTTTATATGATGTCATAGGATATTTGCAGTTGTGGTGCCGGATTTCTTATTGATTTGGGTTGGATTTTGTGCTGGAATTAACGCAAAATCAATTTTTTTTTGGATTCGGGTCTTTTTTGGCAGGAAACCGTGTGGCAGATGAAACGTCTTCGAGAAGTTTCATAGTTTCTGTACATTCGAGCAAAATATGTTAGGGACACAAAATTGTTCTCGATGTTTGGACTTAGTAAAATTTAATGTAAAACTTGTATCGACAACTAATGTATTAATGTCAGACTAGATAGTAATAGAAAGAATGATGGGTGGAGAATATACTCGACAACATATCGAGACTAACATACAAACATATATAATATAGAAGATAT